>ML355234.1:0-52821 GCA_005239505.1 Nicotiana paniculata
AAAACTGATAATCCTTGCTCCTTCAATGATTCCGTGTGTGTATTTTGCTCCCAAAAGTCGTCTGCCCTTCATGATATGTTTTAGGGTCTATTTATACAGTTGGGATAAACCCTACCCGTCTAAAAAGACTCCTATCCAAGCTTGGAAACTCTTAAAAACCATAAAAACTCAGATCTCACCGAAATAGGCACCCAGGCGTTATGGGTCTAACGCCTGGGTAACGCCAGGCCACCCCAGGCGTTTTGGCTCTAACGCCTGGGTAACGCCAGGCCACCCCAGGCGTTTTGGCTCTAACGCCTGGGTAACGCCAGGCCACCCCAGGCGTTTTGGCTNCGCCAGGCTGGTCCCAGATCACTCATTTTCGACTCTTGCACGTATTTTCCGACGTCTATGCTCTCATTTAGCTCGGCTTCCATTTTCAACTCACCTGCACATTAAATAAACTCCATTAGGCACACATAACGTGTATTTTTATCATTAAAACCCCTAAAATGCAAGGTATATAATGCTAAAAATCATGAATTCTAGCCACGCATCAGCAACCCAGCAACAAATCTCCGCACCTTCTCTGCATCAGTAGGTAGTATCATGAGTGCATGGCGAGACAACTCTGAAAATCTAACCTCATAATCTGTCACTGACATCTGCTCTTGCTCTAGCCACTCAAACTGATACCCCAACTCTTCCCTCTTAGAGGGTGGGATATATCTATCCAGTAACATCTACGTGAACTGATCCCAAGTGACAGGAGGAGAATCTGCTGGCCTGCTGAGAAAATAGGACTGCCACCACCTACGAGCTCTGCCCTCAAACTGAAAGGTAGTGAAATCCACTTCGTGGGACTGTAGTATCCTCATGTTGTGTAGTATGTCCCTGCACCTATCCATAAAATCTTGGGCGTCCTCGCCTCCCTCACCCCCAAAGACTGGAGGGTGCAATCGGGTCCATCTATCCAAAAACTTCTGCGGATCGCCGTCCGCAGCTGGTCCGGGCTCAGGTGATGCTGTAACAAGATGGACCTCACCCACGGGCAGTGTACCCAGGGTATGATGAAATTCTGTTGTCTGTCCTGCAGCCTGGGCAGTAGGGGACTGGACTCCCCCTCCCTCCTAAGAAGTGGCAGGATCTGCTGGAAATAAACTAGCCTGGGACATAGTGTCCATAAATCTCATCATACATCCCATGACTACCTGGAAGCCTAGCGCCTTCATGAAGTCTACTGGTGCAGGATCTGCTGGAGGCACCTCGTCCTGCTCCTCTATAATAGGGTCCTCTGGTGGCGGAACCGGAATAGCTCTGGGACGCCCCGTCCCCTACCGTAGACCGGTGCCCTCTCCTGGCCTCTGCCGCAGCCTCGGACAACGGGGGTAGCGTCCCTTCCCGAGTCTGGAACATCATATGCACGCGTCCTCACCATCGGTGAGAGAATAGAATAATGAATTTTTTAAATCATCGACTGCACGATAGAATAAGAACAAAGAGAGGTTTCCTAACACCCTATAGCCTCCTGAAGATAAGTACAGACGTCTCTGTACCGATCCGCAAGACTCTATTGGGTTTTCCCGTGACTCGTGAGACTTACATGAACCTAGTGCTCTGATACCATGTTGTCACGACCCAAAATTATAACTTAGGTCGTGATGGCTCCCAACAGTGGGGTCAGGCAAGCCGACTCTCAATTAACTAAAGGTTCCTTCTTATTAGATTAAACACTTTAAAATATACTCATTTTTTAAAACTTAAAACATGATTCGACAAGGATAAATAGCCAGTTTTAATCAAAGCAGTCATGAAGAGGCTTGAGTCAATATATGTACAAACCCAAAATCCATAACAACTATCACGTGTGTGCCAGGAACTAGTGTCACAAGTCATACCTGCATACTAACAGAATATACAAAAGATATAATATACAGTCCCACTGTCTGAAGGAAATAGACGGGAAATAAGCAAAAGAAAACCCCATGGTGTTGCCGGAGATCGCCAGGAGAGAAGCAGCTCACCGTGAAGTCAGGTCCGTCTAATATCAAGTCAAGCTCCGGTCCGACAACCAGCTGCACTAGCCTCAGAACCTATACAATTATGTGCAGAAGCGTAGCATGAGTACATAAATATATATGTACCCAGTGAGTATCCCACCTAACCTCGAAGAGGTAGTGACAAGAGGTCGACATGACACTCATTAAGGTCCAACGATATAATTTAACAGAATATAATATAAACGGTAGGCATGTAAAGGCAGTGAAGCAACAAATATATATGTAAGGTACTGAAATCCAAGAAAGTACTGGGAATGAATAAAACAATTACCACTTCACTTTCCCCCAAATATCTGTTCAATCAATATCCATGAATTTAGTAACAAATAAATCATATGCACGCAGGGTAAGGACAACCGGCCGGAGTCACAAGATAGTCATGTTCGTGCACTGCCGAGGGTCGAACGACCCGAACCATAAGTGCACCTCTTCACAAAGTACTCACATCTATGCACTGCCGAGGATAGAACGGCCCGTACCATAAGTGCATCTCTCAGTCCTCTCTATGCACTGCCGAGGATCGAACAGCCCGTACAAAAAGTGCATCTCTCAATACACCGTGGCGTACGGCCCGTTCCCACAAGAGTAGGGGAAAATCACACTCCGCTTGTGGAATGTAAATTGTGAAGCGGTCACATGCATACACATTATTCCTTTTTAAATTACTTTTCAGTGAACAATTATTTACAAGTTTCTCAAATATGCACGATCTCAGGGACGTAAGCAACATGTAACATTTAATTTATTAAGCATATAGTTCATATCATGTAAAAACACAAGGCATGATGTGGACCTAACTACCCGTACATAATAGTAATAGCCGCTACGTACGGACTCTCGTCACTTTGTACATACGTAGCCCCCAAAATTATCACATATAGCCTTTAAATCACCTAGGGGGACAGTTCCCCTTTACAAGGTTAGAAAGGAGACTCACCTCGTATTGAATTTACTCCCCGGACCAAGAACGCGCCTGAAACTCCGAACTCTACACCCGAGGACTCGAAACTAGCGAAATGTTATACAAATACATTAATTTATGCTCAAAGTATGGAAATTTTCCTACTCTTTTAGTAAATTCACAATTCTTGAAGAAATTCTAAAATCCAACCCCGGGCCCGCATGCTCGGATTCCAAAAATTCTCGAAGGAAACACTCACCCATAGCCTAAGGATCATTAATATACGATTTTTACTTGATTTCATAACTAATTCACGGGTAAATTCTCAAATTATCGAAAGCCCTAGGTTACTACCCGATTCTTGATTTTTCACTAATTAGGTGATTAAATTCAACTACGAATTCATGCATTAACAAGTCTTGAGATGAAATTTACTTACCTTCTAGGGGTTGGGTCGTGGAGTACTTTTCCCAAGCTCTCAAAGTGTTTAATGGAGGAAAGAGTGAAGAAACAATGAAGAATCTCGTATTTAAGAAACGCATTGTCTGACAGTATTTCCGCACCTGCGGCTCGAGGACCGCACCTGCGCTCTCGCACCTGCGAGCAAAGGCTCGCACCTGCGGAAATGGACGAGGAAGCCTGAGCCCGCACCTGTGGAGTGGAGACCGCACCTGCGAAACTTTGTCCGCACCTGTGAGAAATGGGCTGCCCGCTGGGGGTCGCACCTGCGAGGCTGGGACCGCAGAAGGGGTCCAGCACCTGCGACTGGGCAACCACACTTGCGGTCAACACCAGAACAGGTGCACCAACAGCTATTTCAGCTAGTTTTAATCCTCTGTGGTATCCGGGAGGCACCTGGGCCCACCTGAGCCCCCGTCTGAATATACCTAGAAGTCCCAAATCATAACACAGACTCGCTCGAGCCTTCGAAACACCCAAAACAATGCTAAAACTCAAAATCACACCTCAAAACTTTAAGTTTTCTTGACTTCGCTAACAACGCGCCGAACCACCCTATACTACTCGGAATAACACCAAATTTTGCAGGCAAGTCATAAATGACATAACAGAACTATTCCGGTCTCGGAATTCTGTTCGAACCTCGATAACACACAGACACGTCCCAAACCACAATAGGAACTTAAAGAACTTCTTATTTCAATATTGGGCGCCGAAACGCTCCCGGGTCACCAGAAACCCATTCTGAACATACGTCCAAGTCCGAAGTCATCATACAAATCTACCGGAACCATCGAAACTCGATTCCGAGGTCGTTTACTAAAAATGTTGACCGAATTTAAACTTGGTCTTAAAGGCCAACTTTAAGGAACCAAGTGTTCCTATAACACTCTAAACACTTCTGAATCCCGGACCACCATTCCCCGCAAGTCATAAATCATAATAAGCCGCTATAGGAAGTTTCATTTAGGGGAACGGGGTCTGATAACGCAAAACAACTTATCGGGTCGTTACAGATGTGAATGTCACGACCTAAAATCCATAAGGTCGTGATGGCGCCGGTAATCAATGTCAGGCAAGCCAAATCATTAATTAATCGAAATAACTTTACGGTTTTAACATTTATCAAAAACATTTCCTTTCACTTTATTACATATTAACCAAATAAAAATTTGTTAGTTAAAAATAATGGTTTGAATACTACGCTTTAACAAATATAACCCAACACATCCCAGAACTCGGTGTCACAAGTACATGAGCAATTTCTAAGAATTTATACAATCATTACAAAGCATGTCCGAAGTACAAATTGGACGAGGAAATTTAAAATGAAAATAAAAAATACAGTACGAGAGAAACTTTGTCAGCTGCGGATCGCCTCTGGATGATGCAGCTCGCCAAAGTCTCTGAATCCTCCATAGTGCTAAGAAAGTACATGTGCAATAGAATGCACAACAAGTGTAGCATGAGTAAAAAAATAATGTGTACTCAGTAAGTCGCCCGCCTAACCTCAGAGAGGTAGTGACGAGAGGTCGAATTAGACACTCACTAAGGGCCAGCAAATTAATTTACAGTATAAGATGAAAACGATAGCCATGTAAAGGTAGTAAAGCAGCATATATATATGGCACTAAAATCCAAGTAAATACTGGAAATAAACAAACAGTCACCACTTTCTCATTATTTTCCAAAATATTTTAAATAAACAATTTCCTCTTTGTTTTCCTCCAAATACCATAAATCCACAATTTCTTCTTTATTTTCCCCAAATACCTTATCACTTAAAAAATCATGAAAACAATTTAATAATCTAGCATGCGCATACGGGATAAGGACAACCGGCCTAAGCCATCATAATAATCATCTATGTGCAATGCTGAGGGTTGAACGGCCGGAACCATAATATTTCTTTCAATCTCGCTGTGGTGTACGACCCGCTCACATGAGACTAGGGAAAATAACACTCAGCTCGCGGAATGTAAATTGCGAAGCGGTCACATGCAGACATGCACAATCAACAATCCACCCCGAATACGTCGGAAATACAAATACTCAAGTAAATGACCGATTTCTCTTTTAAAAACCACAAATAGTATTTAAATCCCTTTTTCGAAATTCACTTGCCGAGTTTATATAACTTTTAATAACACAACCTTATTCGGAAATAAAATTTCCCGCGAAGGAAATGAATTCTCTTTTCAGATGATATAGAGAATAAACTCTAATATTCCTTAGTCATTAAATTAAAATTTCGATTATATTAGCAGTCTAATATCACAGACATGATCACATGTACAACAGGTAAGGCATGTTAGTGGGTCCTAGGCTACCCGTACATGGCATAATAGTAGCTACGCACAGACTCCCGTCACCTTGTTCGTACGTAGCCCCCGCAGATAGTCACACATACTTAATTATTTCACCTAGGGGGACAATTCCTCCTCACAAAGTTAGAAAGGAGACTTACAATGAAAATATACTCCAAACGGACGCACAATGCCTCAAAACTATCCAAACAACGACAACCCAATGAAAATATACTCTAATATTTGCAACAATTCCAAATTATATAATTTCCCAACCCCACTTAGTGAAATGACCAAAATGCCCTCGGGCCCACATGCCCGGTATTCGAAATTTCTCGAAGATACATTGTACCCCATAGCGCTACTATTTCAAATATACAATTTACTCAAATATTCATGCTCAATTCATGGCTAAAAATTCAATTTTCCATTTTCTAGGTTTCTTCAATAATTTCCCAAATTCCTACCAATTTCCATGCCTAATCCATGCATCTAATCTTGTATTTAACTTAGAAGCATGAAAGAGTTACTTACCTTGACATTGCATGAAGAGATCCTCTCTTTGAAGCCTCCCAGAACTCTTTAAGCCCAAGAGGAAATGATGAAAATGAACCAAGAATCCTTGTTTTAAAACATTCTGCCCAGGCCGATTTCCGCACCTGCAGTCCCCTTATCGCACCTGCGCTTCTGCAGGTACGCCCAAATCTCCTGCACCTGCGGCCTCCTTGGATCCAGCCCAATATCGCACCTGCGGTGCCCTTAGCCACACCTGGGGCTCCGCACCTGTAGCCAAATCCTCCTAGGTGCGGTCACACCAGATGACATCAACCTTCAGCTTTCTTCAACTTCAAATATTGATCTATTAACCACCCGGAATCCACCCGAGGCCCCTGGGACCCCATCCAATTATACCAACCTGTTCCAAAACATAATGCGGACTCGATCGAGGCCTCAAATCACATCAAACAACATCAAAACCACGAATCTCACTCAAATCCCAACTTTATGAACTTAGGAATTTCCAACTTCTACATCTGATGCCAAAATCTATCAAATCGCGTCTGATTGACCTCAAATTTTGCGTACAAGTCATATTCAACATTACGGACATGTTACAACTTATGTAATCGCATTCCGACCTCGATCTCAAGATTTTCACTTCCTGTCTGATTTCTCAAAAACCTTCAAATTTCTATCTTTAGCCAAATGACTTCAAAATGCCCTATGGACATCTAAATGCAATTCCGGTCGCGCTCCCAACTCCAGAATCACCATACGAAGCTATTCCTAGACTCGGAATCCCAAACGGACATCAGTAACACTAAAATACACTTCAAGCCCAAATTTATGAAATCCTTCAAAAATGCTGACTTCCAAAATATGCATCGAATCTCTCCCGGGTTATCCAAAACCCGATCCAGACATACGCCCAAGTCCGAAATCATCATACAAACCCGCAGGAACCTTGAGATCCTGATTCAGAGGTCGTTTACTCAAAATTCCAATCTTAGTTTATTCTTCCAACTTAAGGCTTCTGAAATGAGAATTTTCTTTCCAAATCGACTCTAAACTTCCTGAAATTCAAATCTGACCACGTCCACGGTTCATAATACCTGAAACGAAGCTACTCACGGCTTCAAACCGCTGAACGACGTGCTAGAGCTCAAAACAACCGGTCGGTTCGTTACATTCTCCCCCACTTAAACCGACGTTCATCCTCGAACGTGCTAAGAACTGCTCTGGAGTTATCTGAAATCACTGGTTAACACCTCGAGCACCTGCCCGTGCTACCACCACCCAGTTGAGTACATTAGCTTAATCAAATCTGAATATTCTTCTCTTATCCATATAATAATCTCAGAACCTAGTTCAAACACTTGAAATTTTCTCTGCTAGTCCTAGTTCTAATATATAACCACTGTATCGACTACCACACAACATACCAGAACATGATTGCATACCTTTGCTCAATTACACCATGCACCGCAAGATTCATCATATAACCACAATGTTGTTCCCTGAACCTTAATAGCCAAAATTCCACGAATATGATGCTCCCAATGCACCTCATGATATATATACATACATCCTGCTATAATGCTGACGATACCACCACAACAAAGGAAATGTGCAGAAATTCATACCCAACTGCAGAGTTAACAAATCGTTGAATACCTCATCTTGACTAGAATCATCACCACATTATGAACCTGAATAATGGCATTTTTTCTTTAATATACACTTCACATAACTGTACCGCACTGATCCTTAATCCGAAAATATCATCTCACCCAGTATGAACTGCTTAGACAACAAATCACCCCAAACATGACCAACAGCCTCACATGATACCACATTGTGCCAATAGGCCATAACTCGAACATGATAAATAAGAAATGACTCAGGAAGGGACTATTCAACTCTCGCAACTAATATGAACTTTTCTCAGGAATTAGGAAATAAAACATAAGAAAAATAAATACATATTAACCCTTCTCATCATCACAATGTTGCGGCGTGCAACCCGATCCAAATAACATACCCGTGGCGGCGTGCCACCCGATCCCATCATAGGACTCACATAAGGAAATATACACGGAGCTGAATCGCTCACTATTACACAAATTACTGAATATCGATCATAAGCACGCTAAGTGCATAATACCATCCTTGGGAGACTGATAAAGTTGCATGGTACAAAACTCAAGCAAAACTGAGGTGCGATATATACATATACATTCTGGATCTCAAGAGCTATTCTGATCACATAACATCCCCACGACGCGGGACCTCAACACATAGAAAATTATCAAGCCGTTAACAAATCACACGGTACAATCATAATAACACATGAATTTGACGAAGACGGAACGACATCCGTTGTTCTAATACCTTTCCATGAAAATAGCTCTACTGAAATGAACATTCCTGGCTCATACGGAGCCCATAATCATATTTAAATCCATCCACAAACATCGAGCCACCTTGCTCGCACCAAACTAAGCTAATAGCTTTTACCTAGGTCCATATTAACCCACTTTCTCTCATAATACACGAGAACAACCATCATCATCGGGACAACACCCCATAATCCATAATCAACTGAACCGAACGCCCTCCAGGCATAGATTCTCAAATAAACAATATTGCACTTATTTATACTCAGTCCAAATCTTCAATCCATTAAGTGACTACAGGTCACACTTTATACAATCTTTTCGCGGTCACGCTTCCACGACCTTCCACACAAGGTATCAAGTCTGCACATCCACCACTGGCCATACTACGCTGTAAGACAAATCAAGAACCCATAACCAGGGTACAAAGCCTCTTCCACCGAATATCCATCTCAGGTGACACTAAAGATAACACCAGCTTTCTCTGAACTCTCGAATCTCTTTTTCTTGCTCTTCCGAGCTCATGAAATCATTATTAACACCGAACCGCAATCTCTTTTCTTACTCCCAGTTACGTACTGCTTACCGCACCTAACTTGCCAATATGAGGTAATGCAAGGATTTCCATCATAACTTCTTAACCACCAATAGGGAGAACACTTCGTCATATAGAAACCTTTTACTTAACTCAATTTAAAAGTACCATCTCAACACACGAGTGAATTCCCACAATCACCCAACATGCAAATCCTTAAGTAGTAGTCTATACCACCATAACCCTTCCGGGATCCGCCTACACCTGACAGGGCATAACACTCAAATGCTCCCACATGAAATCTGTTACGACGGTCGACAAGCCTCGCACACACCGGCACAAACCACATGCATAACTTAATCATACCTGAGGAGCTGATCACTGCCAAAAATATGCCATTTCAACAATGGCTAATCAATTTATCTTCTTTAACCATCTTCAATTGCTTCAGGAATAATAACAACTTCCTTCAACTCATAGCAAACTCAACCCTCACTCATCCCAAGTGACCTTGACTCACGAGACTATGCTGCCTAAATATCACAACACGTCTCGTACCCTCCTGATAATCTTTCTACAATCCGGAGTTTATTTATCTCACTCCTCCTGATAATCTTTCAACAATCCGGAGTTTATTTGTAAAAGCTCGATTCCCGATCATACTGCTGCCTGAAACCCTTAAATGCCGCATTCTTAACTTTTGAATTCACTAGGACCGCTATTGAGAGTCACCCACTCTGACTGGTCCCAAATACAATCAACTCCAAGGCTCTCCTAGCACATGACCACCCCTTTTCAATGAAACACGTGACTGAGTCACTACCCGGACAACTTACCTATGCCTTAAACAAAATTCTGAATCTTCCAAAGCCTAACCCTGGCCTGACAGGGCAAAATTTTGCACATATTCATCAAATCCCACGCACAATTACCATATTACTCCTCTCCCTTAGTTGAAATAACTTGCCAACACACTGACAATCCGCAACCCCATGAGAAGACAATCCTACAACCCAACTACAGATTGTAGGACTCCCCCACTTAGCCCGAAGCTACTCCTTGCACCACTCTAGACCCTACCGAGATCCTTTCTCCTTCGATAACCCGATCTAGCTCAACCAATCCGTCCAATTCTTCCAAATTCTCTTGCTAGCACTCCCTAAATACTAAAATTCTCTAGCATCATTCACACATTCTGCCTCCTACCGAATAGCCACTAGAACCCCTCACAGAGACCTGCCAACCATGCCATCGCTAACCTTTTCACAGGAGATAACCCACCTGTGGAAATCACCCGCGGACACCTTCCAACGACGCTGAAATGCCCGCTCTCTGCGACTTCAATACCCCATCTTACGCCCTGCTTCGTTTACCAACTTTACTAGTCCATCCGCTCCTCATGGACATCCCTTAAATGCGCGATAATATCTTCAAATTCCAAGATATGTTGCCGCTCCCCCACCTTCCGACTGCTCGACTTCCACTTCTTACACCTGGCATCCTAGAAATGGAACCACCGCCTAGCCTCACTTCAGGATCATTCTCTGTAGCTCTCAAACCAGCATATCACCACGACTTCAAGCTCTCCGAAAATCATATTTCTCTAGTTGTCTTCATTATCAACACTTATCTGGTACTGAACCACCACACCTCACGGTCTCTGCACACCGCGTTCTTCAATACTTCTTCTCAATACTATGACCCCATGCGACCAAAGAACCGATAGCACCGACAAACTTAACACATTCCATTTGATAAATAACGATGATGACATATCACAGGTGAATACTCCACCTTACTTGGCGACACCAAGCCTTACTACTTTATCAACCCCAACTGGACGATTTAATACAAATGCCTTTCCTCTGCAGGTACTAGAATACCGAAATCTCAAAATCACACTCTGAGAAGACCTCCCTTCAAACCACGTCGGGAACGCAAATACTCAAGTAAATGACCAATTTCTCATTTAAAAACCACAAATAGTATTTAAATACCTTTTTCGAAATTCACTTGCCGAGTTTATATAACATTTAATAAAACAACCTTATTCGGAAATACAATTGCCAGCGAAGGAAATAAATTCTCCTTTTAGATTATTTAGAAAATAAACTCTAATCTTCCTCAGTCATTAAATTACAATTTCGATTATATTAGCAGTCTAATATCATAGACAAGATCACAGGTACAACAGGTAAGGCATTCTAGTGAGTCCTAGGCTACCCGAACATGGCATAATAGTAGCTACGCACGAACTCCCGTCACCTCGTGCGTACGTAGCTCCCGCAGATAGTCACAAATACTAAATTATTTCAGGTAGGGGGACAATTCACCCTCATAAAGTTAGAAAGGAGACTTACAATGAAAATATACTCCAAACGGAGGCACGACGCCCAATAACTATCCAAACAACGACAACCCAATGAAAATATACTCTAATATTTGCAAAAATTGCAAATTATATAATTTTCAAACCCCGCTTAGTGAAATGACCAAAATGCCCTCGGGCCCACGTGCCCGGAATCCAAAATTTCTCGAAGATACATTCTACCCATAGATCTAATAGTTCAAATATACAATTTACTCAAATATTAATGCTCAATTGGTGGTTAAAAATCCAATTTTCCATTTTCTAGGTTTCTTCAATAATTTCCAAAATTCCTGCCAATTTCCATGCCTAATCCATGCATATAATCATGTATTTAACTTAGAAGCATGAAGGAGAGACTTACCTTGACATTGCATGAAGGAATACTCTCTTTGAAGCCTCCCAAAATCACTTAAGCCTAGAGGAAATGAAGAAAATAAACCAAGAATCCTTGTTTTATAACATTCTGCCCAGGCCGATTTCCGCACCTACGGTCCCCTACCGCAGGTGCGCCCAAATCTCCCGCACTTGCGGCCTCCTTGGATCCAGCCCAATATTGCACCTGCGGTGACCTTAGCCACACCTGCGGCTCCGCACCTGCAGCCAAATCCTCACAATTGCGGTCACACCAGATGACAACAACCTTCAGTTTTCTTCAACTTCAAATATTGATTTGTTAACCACCCGGAATCCACCCGAGGCCCTCGGGACCCCGTCCAATTATACCAACCTATTTCAAAATATGATGCGGACTTGCTCGAGGCCTCAAATCACATCAAACAATATCGAAACCACGAATTGCACTCAAATCCCAACTTCTACATCTGATGCCGAAACCTATCAAATCGCGTACGATTGGCCTCAAATTTTACGCACAAGTCATATTCGACATAACACCTGTTCCAACTTCTGGAATCGCATTTCGACCTCGATATCAAGATTTTCGCTTCCGGTCGGATTTCTCAAAAACCTTCAAATTTCTATCTTTAGCCAAATGACTTCAAAATGACCTACGGACATCCAAATTTACTTCCGATCGCGCTCCCAACTCCAGAATCACCATACAAAGATGTTCCCAGACTCAGAATCCCAAACGGACATCAGTAAATCTGAAATGCACTTCAAGCCCAAATTTATGAAATTCTTCAAAAATGCTGACTTCCACAATATGCATCGAAATTCTCCCGGGTTATCTAAAACTCGATCTGGATATATGCCCAAGTCCGAAATCATCATACGAACTGGCAGGAACCTTCAGATCCTGATTCGGAGGTCGTTTACTCAAAATTCCAATCTTAATTGATTCTTCCAACTTAAGGCTTCTGAAATAAGAATTTTCTTTCCAAATCGACTCTTAACTTCCCAAAATTCAACTCTGACCACGCCCACGAGTCATAATACCTGAAACAAAGCTTCTCACAGCCTCAAACCTCTGAACGATGCGTTAGAGCTCAAAACGTTCGATCGGGTCGTTACAGTGAACATTGTGAACGAAAACCAGAGCGAGAATTGCTCATGTTTGTAGAAGATTTATCTCTCGAGTTACCTACAAAAATTAAAATACATGCACACGAATATATATGGGTTATTGCAAAAATTTAAATATTGATGCAAATTCCCTTTGGACCATGAAAGCTGTCTTTGGACGATAAGGATGATGTCCTTAGACCATGACGTCCTGGGACATGACGAGTATTGTGAGGGATTCACAGGCCATGGAATGGTGTCCTCGAAACATGATAATGGTGTATATTGACTATGACGCCTTTGAATAATGATATGTAGTTTAGAGAGATCCTCAGGCCATGGAATGGTATCTTCCGGCTATGAGGAAGGTGCCTTTGGACTATGATCCCTTCGAACAACGTGGCAATGTTTCAGCCCATGAAATGCAAAGATGTGGGGATATCGATTGTTCAATATGAAAATAGGTGATTCTTATCCATATGCAAATATGAGACAAGACAAGGCTTAGTCTTGTATGAGGGAAATATTTAACCCTATGAGAAGAAAGAAGACACTGCATAGTCTCGTGCAAGGAAAAGAGACAGTACTTAGTATCTTGCAAGGAAATAAAATGCTTAGACTTATGCAATAATGGAGGAAAGGTTTATCCTCATTCAAGGAATGAGGACATTGTTTAGTCTCATGCAAAGAAAGGCAATGTTTAGCCTTATGCAATATGGAGGAAAGGCTTAGCCTCCACGTAAGGAATGGAGACAATGTTTAGTCTCATGCAAAGAAAGACAGTTCTTATCCTTATGCAATAATAGAGGAAATGCTTAGCCTTACGCAAAGAAATGAGAGAGTGTTTAGTCTCATGCAAAGGAAGGCAGTGCTTAGCCTTATGCAATGTGGAGGAAATGCTTAGTCTCATGCAAGGGAAGGAGACAGTGTTTAGTCTCATACAACGGAAGGCATTGCTTAGCCTTATGCAATGTGGAGGAAATTCTTAGCATCATGCAAGGGAAGGAGACAATTCTTAGTCTCATTCAAGGGAATGAGACAGTGGTTAGTCTCTAACAAGGAAAGGAGACAGTGCTTAGTCTCATGCAAGGTGAGGGTAGTGTTTAGCCCTATGCAACAATAAGGGAAGTGCTTAGTCCTATGCGAAAAAAGCAATGAATAAATGTGATAGGATAAAGCATTTCTTAGTTTGATGTGTTTGAGTTTGGCAATTCTTGTTGTTATGAAGATAATGATCTTGTTGTGTGTATATATTTGTAGATGTTCCTGTTATGTTCATTGTGCCTACATCCAAAGAAAAATCGTGAGTTTTGCGGGGGAATGGTTGGTTCGTGCTCTTGATTCCTTGCTTCGCCTTTGCTCTGTCTTGAGGTCCTGCTTGAGTCACCCTGGGTAATGTCTGGCTACCATAGAAACATAATTTCAAAACCCATGCATACATTCGACAAATTATTTATTAAAATGTAGTTGTTTGAAATATGTGGTAATGCACGAGATCAAATAATTTGATGAATTGATGACTGGACGCATTTTGAGACATTGAAATCTCCTTGATTCGGAATTTTGAGGATCCTCCTCAAAATTCTGCCCCAGTTTAAATGCATACTTCTGGAAATACATTTTTTAGCGTTTCCATACATGATAAGATCAAGAAAACTCAAGACCTTGCCCCGGTTTCTGACCATAGGGGAAATGAAGATTTTATTATGATGTGACCGAACCCACAAGGCTGCCTACGTATCCCCTCTTAAACGGGAATCAGGTCAAGCGTAGTTCAGCTACATCAAATAAAAAGTGCAAACATAATCTTAAACATAGTATCTCTTGACTGCATCTGAATTTATAGGTTTTAGCCACATCTCTTCGTCCATTTCTGCAAGTATAAGTGCTCCTCCTGTCAATACCCGGTGAACCATATAAGGGCCCTGCCAGTTGGGTGAGAATTTTCCCTTTGCTTCATCCTGTTGTGGGAAGATTCTTTTCAACACCAATTGTCCCAGTGTGAATTTCCTTGACCTGACCTTTTTGTTGAAAGCTCTTGCCATCTTGTTCTGGTAGAGTTGACTGTGACATACCACATTCATTCTTTTTCCATCAATGAGAGCTAATTTTTTATACCGGCTTCATACCCATTCCGCATCACTGATCTCGGCTTCTTTTATGATTTTTAAAGAAGAAATTTCCACTTCGGCATGAATAACGACTTCAGTACCATAAACCAGTAGGCAGGGAGTTTCCCCAGTTGATGTGCGAACTATGGTGCAATACCCGAGCAAAGCAAATGGTAACTTCTCGTGCCATTGTTTGTAATTTTCCACCATTTTCCTCAATACCTTCTTGATGTTCTTGTTGGAGGCTTCTACGGCTCCATTCCTTTACGACCTATATATTGTGGAGTTCCTATTCTTGATCTTGAATGTTTCACACATGGATTTCATCTTATCGCTGTTGATGATGGCGGCATTGTCAGTAATGATTGACTCTGGTAAATCGACAAAAAATGCAGTCCCAAACAGTATCCGCTACAACCTTCTTAGTTACAGCTTTATAAGATGCAGCTTTAACCCATTTCGTGAAGTAGTATATGGCCACCAAAATAACTTATGCCCGTTTGAAGTAGTAGGTTCGACTTGTCCGTTGACATCCATACCCCAAGCGGAGAAAGGCCAGGGTGAATTTGTTGATTAAGTTTGTTGGGTAGTACTCTTATCATGTAAGCATGTATCTAGTATTGGTGACACTTTCCAACGTACTTGATACAGCATGTTTCCAAAGTCATCCAATAATATCCTGCTCTTAGTATCTTCTTGGCTAAAATGAAACCATTCATGTGCGGTCCGCAAGTTCCGACATGTGTTTCCTCGAGCAATCTGGATTCCTTCTTGGCTTAGATACACCGTAGTAATCCCTGTTCAGGAGTCTTTCTATACAGAATTCCTCCACTTTGAAAGAAATGGTTGGCTAATCTATGAAGCGTGCACTTCTGAGTGTGGGTAGAGCTATTTGGGCATTCTCCTTTTTCCAAGTACTTCTTGATGTCTTGGAACCATGGGTTTCCGTCAATCTCTTCTTCAACATGATCACAATAGCTAGTAATTATGAATTCCTATTGGGATAGGATCAATGAAATTCTTATCTAGGTGTTGTATCATGGAAGAGAAAGTGGCTAATGCATCGGAAAACTCATTCTAAATCCTCGGAACATGTTTGAATTCTATCTTTGTGAACCTCTTGATAAGCTCTTGTACAAAGTGCAAACATGGAAATATTTTGGTGTTCTTCGTAGCCCATTCCCCTATAACCTGGTGCACCAAAAGATCTGAATCTCCGATTACTAGCAGTTCCTGAACATTCATGTCAGCGGCCAATCTAAGTCTCACGATGTAGGCCTTATATTCTCGCCATGTTGTTGGTGCATTGAAACCTGAGTTTTGCGGATACCAGATAGTGTTGACCGATTTCTGATACTAAGACAGCTCTGATACCTACTCCTTTGAAGTTTGCTGCTCCATCGAAGAATATCCTCCAACCATCATACGCTTTAGTGATATCTTCTCCTACAAATGACACCTCCTCATCGAGAAAATATGTTTTCAACGGTTCGTATTCTCCGCCGACAGGATTTCTGCCAAGTGATCCGCCAATGATTGCCCTTTGACTGCCTTCTGAGTTACATAGACGATGTCGAACTCACTTAGCAATATTTTCCACTTTGCTAACTTACCCGTAGGCATGGGTTTCTGAAAGATGTATTTTAGCGGATCCATCCTTGATATGAGATATGTAGTGTATGCATAGAATGCCTCAACTTATGAGCTATCCATGTCAAAGCATTGTAGGTGTGTTCCAAAAAAGTGTACCGGGCTTCATAAGGTGTGAATTTCTTGCCCAGATAATATATTTCCTGATCCTTCCTTCCGATTTGATCACGCTGTCCTAGAAAGAAACCAAAAGCCCCATCTAACTCGGGCAAATAAAGCAGCAGAGGTTTCCCTAGTTTTGGTGGTACCAGAACATGTGGTTTAGATAAATACTCCTTGATTTTGTCGAAGGCCTTCTGGCATTTTTCAGTCCATCTTGTCACATCATCTTTCCTTAGAATTCTGTAGATTGGTTCACATATCACAGTTGATTGTGCTATGAAGCAGCTGATGTAATTGAGGCACCCTAAAAAACTCATCACCTCTTTCTTATTCTTCGGAGATGGCAACTCCTGGATAGCCTTTACTTTTTATGGGTCTAACTCAATATCTCGACGACTGACAATGAATCCTAACAACTTCTCAGCAGGGACTCGAAAGGCACATTTTCTAGGATTCAGCTTCAAATTGTATTTTAGAAGCCGGTCGAAAAATTTCTTCAAATCTTCTATCTGATCCGAAGATGATAACGTCATCCATGTATACCTCAATTTCCTTGTGCATCATGTCGTGGAAGATGGTTTTCATGACTCTCATGTAAGTGGATGCAGCATTCTTCAGGCCAAACGACATCATTTTGTAACAGTATATTCCCTATGGTGTGGTGAAGGCTATCTTTTCAACATTCTCTTTATCCATCAAGATCTGATGGTATCCTGCGAAGCAATCCACAAAGGATTAGAGCTCATTCTTGGCACAGTTGTCAATCATTATGTGTATGTTGGGAAACGGGAAATCATCTTTGGAACTTGCCCTGTTCAGGTCTCGGTAATCAGTATATACTCTATTCCCATCTTTCTTTGGAACTGGCACAATGTTGGCCAACCAAGTCGGGCACTCGACCACTTGGAGAACCTTGGCTTTGATTTGCTTGGTTACCTCCTCTTTTATCTTCAAACTCATATTTGGCTTAAACGTTTTGAACTTTTTCTTTACCGGTGGACACATGGGATGGGTGGGTAGCTTGTGAGCTGCTATTGATGTGCTTAAACCAGTCATATTGTCGTAGGACCATGCAAAGATGTCTTCATATTCTTTTAGGAATCTGATGTACTTTTCCTTCTCTGATGGTGATAGATGAATGATTATACGTGTTTCCTTGACCGTTTCGGGATCCACTAAGTTAACGACCTCAGTGTCTTCCAAATTAGACTTTGTCTTGTTCTCAAAGTATTCTACTTCTCTGATGATTTCCTCAGGTATTATATCATCTTCCAGATCTGCTGAATCAGTGTCCTTATGTTGCGTTGTCTCATTACATGTCACAGTCGTAGATTCTTTAGGATATGTAATAATTATGCTGAAAAAAATGTAAAACATAATAATAAATATAAAAGAAATAATGCATTAATAAAACTTTTAAAACGTCAACAAGTGCATCTCGATGGATCGAGTAATTATTTCAAAACAAAATACTGAAAAATGTCTCAAATGCTCAACTATTTTAAAATAATTCATGCTAATTTTCCAAGCTGCCCAGGAACTCGATGGGCCCGGGATGGTGCAGCGGTCCAGTTCTTGAGAACGACTGCTTCTTACATGGTCTGAATTGTAAGGTCTTCCTCCTCCTCCTCCTCAACTATCGCACTGCATTCCATGTTTTCTTCATCTAGAAACAGCTTTCTCACGCCAGATATAATCTCATCTTCCTCATATCCCCACATCATATCATCTTGATGGAATGTATGGTGCAGAGGTGGTACCAGTTGTTCCAGTGGATAATAAAGAGCACTCCATGGTGATGATCAATCCTGGTATTCTTTCCATGTGTATTCGTATCCGAGTCCAAAAGTCATACCATGGTACTGTGGCTGCACGGGTTTGGTGATCCCTTGAAGATTTTTGCTGAGACCCTTGCCGGATTCATACCCCGTCCATAGCATTATTCTTTCTATATTGTTGCTCCACAATCGCTCCTTTTCAATTGCGTTGACTCGTTCGATGATATGGTATGTATCTCCGCCCGGCTTCTTTCTATTTTCGATGACCGTAACGGTCTGGTTAGTGTAGATGGGGTTACTTCCATCTCCACGGATGATCACTTCCTAATGATTCCATTCAAACTTCAAACCTTGGTGCACCTTTGAAGCCACTACGTCGGCGGTATGTATCCATGATCTTCCAAACAATAAGTTGTAAGTAGCAGATATATCTGGCACTTGGAACTCGACATCAAACCAAGTCGGACCCATTTGTAGACTGAGGTTGATTTCTCCAATGATGGCTCTCTGAGATCCATCAAATGCCTTCACATTTATGCTTCCCATTTGTATCTCGTTCAGGCCTTTACCTAGTCTCTTTAGAGTGGTCAATGGACATATATTGAGACTTGCCCATCCACCCAGACCCTGGGGATGAACTTATCTTCAAATTACATTGTAATGTGCAATGCCATGTTGTGACTCAGTCCTTCTTGTGGTAATTCATCTTTATGGTATATGATTTTTTGGCTTTCCAATACATGTCCGGCCATGTTAGCCATCTCTCCACTAGTGATGTTGGTGGGAACATAAGCTTCACTTAACACCTTCATAAAAGTATTCATGTGCGCGTCTGAGTTTTGTAGCAGTGATAAGATGGATATCTGAGCAGGAGTTTTGTTCAAGTGGTCAACAACAGAATACTCCCTTGCTTGTATCTTCCTCCAAAGATCACCAGAGCCATTCTCGACAACGGGCGGTTAGGTGTAGCTTCCTTGCTTGTTCCTCCAAGATTCTCAGGTGCATAAACTCTGTCAGTTCTAGTCATACCTTGTCCGACACATGTTTCCTCCATTTTTATTTTTCCCTTTCTCCTTGCTTCCGCCACATAATCCCATGGGATGGCATCGAGCTTGTTAGATGGCATGGAATCTACAATCACAGTGAAGGGTGTGGCTACCTCAACTTCATGTGGTTCCTGGGTTTGTACTACAACTGGCGTGAGGGTGACTGGAGATGTTTTAATAATGTTTCCTTCTCGGATGAGTCTGATGGACCCTTCCTGATCCCATTTTTTATCAGTTTCTATTACATTCACTCCCTCACCTCTGTGATCCGAGAAAGGGTTTTTACGAACATTTGGTGCAACTTCCCTTGCCTGTATGACCTTAGTGTTGATCAGCGTGTGAATCTTGTCTTTCAACATGCGACACTCCTCAATAGTATGTCCCTTCATGCCTAAATGATAAGCACACGTTTTGTTGGGGTTGATCCATTGGGAGGGAATTTCCACAAAAATATCAGGAATAGGAGTAACATAACCAGCGGCGTTCAGTCTCTCATACAGTTATTCTATGGGTTCAGCAATTGGGGTGTATTGTCTAGGAGGTCTGAGGTCAAAATTCTGACGTGGTTTCGGGTAATTTTGGCGGGCGGGTGGAGGTGAATGGTAATATGCAGGTTGGTATTATAGGTATGGTAGGTGATAGCAGGGTGTTGGTATCTTGGGGGTGAGGGTTGATATGTGGGTGGAGGTGTTTGGTATGTCAGAGGAGACTTAGGGCACTGGGCTACCATCACAACACCCATTTCTTTCTTCTTCGAGATGCCTCCTAATTGCAAGGCTTTATTTGTGGCATGCAGTGCCTCAAAATTGGTTACCATCCCATTCTTAATTATTTCTTTTATTCTTTGTCCTAACTTGATGATGTCGGAGAACTTGTGATTATCAATAACCGTCAACCATACTGCGGGTCATGAGCTCTGACAAAGAACTTGTTCATTTGTTCCTCTTCAAGTGCTGGCCTTACCTTTGCGGCTTCTGATCTCCAACAAGTAGAATACTCGTGGAAGGTTTCTGTCGGCTTCTTCTTAAGGTTTTGGATGTAGAAAACATCTGGCACGTTTTCTGTGTTGAACCCGAATCTATCCATGAAGTCTGATGCCATACTCACCCAACTAACCCACTTCTTTGGGTTTTGACTGATATACCAAGATAGGGCATCTCCTGTGAGGCTTCGTGTGAACAGTTTCATGCGGATTTGTTCATTATTTCCTACTCCTACAAGCTTGTCACAATGCGTTCTCAGATGCACTTTCGGGTCACCAGTTTCATCGAACATTTCAAACTTGGGAGGTTTGTAACCCTCCGGCAGTTCCACATCCGGCTGAATACACAGGTCCTCAGAGTTTAGACCTTCAATGCCTTTACCACCTTCAACACTCTGAACTTTACCAGCGACATGCAATTGTAAAGTATATGCCCGTCTTATTTTGCCACACGTGCTAAGCATGTTCCAACCTTGTCTCGCCACATGCGCAACCCACACATACATATCCCGCATTGTCACGCTGCATGTGCAATATCAATATAAACACGGCACGACAGAAACCTCGTGCAAACACCCATATCAACAACCGCACGACAGAAACCTCGTGTATCACAATAACCACAACAGCATGGCAAAAACCTCGTGCGTCGCCACAACAAGTACAACAACAACAATGGCAACAGTTCAAGATGCAATAAATACATCAACTCAAGAACCTTCGATCAAAAGATAGAAAAACTAGTTCACGAGAAATAAACATAATAAGGAAATCTATGCATATTAAGAACCGCTCAACAAGGAAGGATAATAGCATGTAACAGTCGCACCTAAATGCACGTGTTAACAACAAGAAGTCAACACGAATCCGATAACTCTATTTACGAGCAATTCAACTAAAGTTTAGTCTATCCAAACTTCCTTTAAGGTCGGCAGTTTCAAGGGTATTCAATAATTTCATTTAAGGACAAGCAACGTGAAAATAATCATAACCTCAGTTAAGACCAAACCACTATTAAATGAGATGAAGATAATTATAACTAGAGATAGGCAGTTAAGAAGACATAGCATGACAGTAAAAAGGAAATAAAATCTTCAGATAAGTCAACTAGGAGTCAATAGGCAATAGGAGTAAATCCAAAAGTAAGAAACTCTACATTTAAGCAAATAAAGATGAAACTAGAAATTAGGAAATTCAATCATGCCAAGGAGGCGGGACTTTATTTAGCAGAGGCCATTCTTCCAGGACATTTCATTCTTCACTACAGGCTTCACATTATACTTTGGTTGGTCGTGGTTCTTATCTGCCTCCTTCTGCTCAGCCAGTTTACAGTGCTCCTTCAGCTCCTATTAGAGCACCTTCGGTAGAGTGTTCCGCGTGGTCAGTTGAGTCGTCCAGGTCAGCATACTCTTCAGCAGGGATGTTTCGAGTATGGTGAATATGGGCATGTACGGAGGACTTGTCCAAATTACGGGGGTAATCAATTTCAGCAGCATGGTTCTCATGCTATAGTTCCAGCACCAGCTCTAGTACCACCTACCCAGCCAGCAACGGGTACGGGTCAGGTAATTAGAGGTAGAGGCCAGAATATTAGAGGTGGAGGATAGATTCCTAGAGGCGGAGACACAGCCTATTGATATACTTTCTATGGTATGGCTGAGTTCGTTACATTAAATGATGTCATTACAAGAAAAATCTCTAATTATTATAGAGTGATGATTTCCTGAACGTAATTCAGTTATGCGTATCTAATAAAATTCTTCTAATATGCTCCACTCTCAGGTGAACTTCGTAACTCAATTTTTTTTTTACTTATGTGTATATTTGTATTGAGAAACTCTATGGAGATAGCTATGTTTATCATTAGGTGTTGTAGTTTATTTTAACGAAAAATATATAAAAGAAGAAAAATGGAAAGTTTCGATTGGCACGATATGCATACTACTTGTGATTCAAAATTGAGGGAGAGATCCTCGCATTTTAATATGATTTGAGATGTTTAAATCGGGCTACGAGCCGCAGTGGAAGTTATGTAAGAACAAGGTCCTTGTGATGGAAATTCTTGTGTTTAAATTCTCTCTTGTGAATTAAACGTTTACTATAGTACTGGTATGGAGTCATGCCTGTTAGGCTTATTCAACGATTTATGTATAAAATGATGATGATAATCATAATAATAAATGAATAAATAATAATAAAAGTAATAATAATAATAAGTAAATAAATAAATAGATAGATAAATTAATTAATTAACTGTGCATAATTTTCCAAATCCGTGTTATAATTATTGAGTTTTGACCTACGAGGTATGTGCACACATGTGTGGCGTTAAATGAGACACGTTAATTCGGATATATAATTATGAGGTCTTCATGAATCGCATCTCGTTATCAGTATTGTGAAGGGTGGAAAGGGGATTATTGTTACGTGAAGTTATTGGGAGATTCTGTATTTGATTATGAACAAAAATTAAGATCATATTGATTTTAAAGGGTGTTCCATTCAAATGGTCATATGAGTATGGGTGGAGCTTTCAGAATCTCAAGATAGCCTTGACTTCAGCACCGGTGTTTAGTGTTACCATCAGATTCGGGGTCTTTCACGGTGTATTGGGATGCTTCCCTAGTTGGCCTTGGAACATTGTTGATGCAGGATGGCAGGGCGATTGCGTATGCGTCTCGTCAGTTGAAAGTCCATGAGAATAATTACCATGTTCATGACTTAGAGTTGGCAGCCATTGTGCATGCATTGAAAATTTGGAGGCATAATCTTTATGGCGTGCCGTATGAGGTTTTTACTGACCATCGTAGCCTCCAGTACTTATTCCAGCAGAAAGATCTAAATTTGAGGCAGCGGAGATGGTTAGAATTACTAAAAGATTATGATGTCACCATATTGTATCACCCAGGTGCAGCTAAAATGTACAAAAATTTGAGGCAACATTATTGGTGGGGAAGGATGAAAAAGGACATTGTGGCGTATATGGCTCGTTGCTTTAATTGTCAGCAGGTAAAGTATGAACATCAGAAACCTGGTGGTTTGCTTCAGCAAATAGATATTCTTGAGTGGAAGTGGGAGTGTATCACTATGGACTTCGTTGTTGGGCTCCCAAGGACTCAGAAGAAAATTCGACGCAGTTTGGGTGGTTGTGGATAGGCTGACTAAATTAGCACATTTTATTCCTGTGACAAGTACTTATACTTTAGAGCAGTTGGCTGAGTTATATATTTGGGAGGTTTTTCGCCTTCATGGTGTGTCTGTGTCTATCATTTTTTATCCAGATACGCAGTTTACTTTACACTTTTGGAGAGTAGTTTAGCATGAGTTGGGTACCAAGAGTAGAGTTGAGTACATCATTTCACCCTCAGACTGACGGGCAGTCCGAGCGTACCATTCAGATATTGGAGGATATGCTATGCGCTTGTGTTATTGACTTTGGAGGTTCGTGGGATCAGTTTTTGCCGTTAGCGGAGTTTGCTAATAATAATAGTTATCAGTCAAGCACTCAGATGGCTCCTTATGAGGCGTTATATGGTAGACGGTGCAGATCGCCAGTTAAATGGTTTGAGCCGGGAGAGGCTCGGTTGTTGGGTACAGACTTAGTTCACGAGACCTTAGATAAGTTCAAGATTATTCAGGAGAGACTTCGTGCAGCTCATTCTAGGAAAAGTAGTTATGCTGATCGTAAGGTTCGTAATGTGGCATTCATGGTTTGAGAGAGGGTATTGCTTCGTGTGTCGCCCATGAAGGGTGATATTAGGATTGGAAAGAAGGGTAAGTTGAGCCCTAGGTATATCGGGCCATTTGAGATTCTTGATAGAGTGGGGAGGTAGCTTCTAGACTTGCATTGCCTCCAGAGTTATCCTTTAGTTCGAGTGAAGTGGAGAGGCCAGCCCGTTACGGCAGCCACATGGGAGTCCGAGTCGGACATGCAGAGTAGATATCCACACTTGTTTGCAAATTCAGGTAACTTTCTATCTCCGTTCGAGGACGAACGTGTGTTTTAGAGGTGGAGATTGTGATGACCCAATGGTTCATTTTATATATTTAGACTTCGTTCCATGCTTAATAGCCATAAAATACTAATTTTAAATACTTCGATTTGCGTGCGCAGTCCGGGCGTGAAATTGGGAAGCTTTTATGTGAAAATATGAGAAATATAGATTTCTAGAATTTTAAATTTTATTATAGTCGACTTTGGTCAACATTTTGAGTAACCAAACCCGGATCTGTGTTCCGACGATCCCGGGAGGTCCGCAGTAAAATATGGGACTCGGGCGTATGCCCGAAAATGAATTCTGAGGTCCTAAGCCATAGACATCAATTTTTGAAAGAAATTGTTTTGCTGAGTTAATTGTGAAATAAAGAAAAGAATTAATGTTTGAAATTATTGATATCGGGCCCATAGTTTGGTTCCGGAGCCGGTACAGGTGTGTTATGATGTTTAAAGGTTAACTGTAAAATTTGGTGAAAAACGGAGTTCGTTAGACGTGATTCGGATATCCGGTTGAAAAGTTATGAACTATAAGTGCTCTTGATGAAAATGATGAGTTTTGAAGTTTAATTCATAGTTTTACATGTTATTTTCATGATTTGATTGCATGAGCAAGTCCGTATGATATTTTTAGACTTGTGTTCATGTTTTGTTTAGAGCCCCGACGGCTCGGGTGAGTTTCAGATAGGCCGCGGGATGCTTTTGCACTTGAAATTTCTGGTGTCTTTGCTATTGCTGGTGCACAACTATTTTGTGCATTGCGTTCGCACCCCTATGAGCGCGAACGCATAGAGTAAAATAGGTGGGGGTCATTTTTTTCTATGCGAACGCACCCTCCCAGATGCGAACGCATAGAGTAAAATAGGTGGGGGTCATTTTGTTCAATGCGAACGTATCCCCCTTATGCGAAATCATAGAGTAATTGCCCAGGCAATATATAAATATTTTAAAAACGGGCAAACCTTCTTCTTCTTCATATTTTCGAACTCCATAGTCCTAGGAACGATTTTCTTTATCAAATATCATCCCCAAGTCATAGGTAATCAATTCTAAACTTTACTCTTTCAATTCCTTATTGTTTTTCATCTTTTTTAAATCGAATGCCACGAATTTTCATGGTAAAAATTGAGTGTTTGGGTAGAATTAGAGAATTTTGTAAAAATCAATTTTTTATATCAAATTGAGGTCGAAAATCAAAACTAATTGTATATTTGGGTTAGTGAGGGAATTGGTAAACGAAATTTGGTCCGAACTCCGAGTTTAGAACAAGCAGGCCCGGGGTCGGGTTTTCACTTTTTTTGAGAAAATTTAGGAAAAATTATTTTTTCAATAAAGTTAGTTCATTTAGTATTAATTTATGATATTGAGTTAATTATGATTAGATTTGAGCAAGTTAGAGCAAGATTCTAAGGGAAAAACTATAATTGAGCAGCGAGTGGCCTACAAAATTTGGGTAAGTGTTTGATCTAACTTTGACTTGAGGGAATACGAACCCCCACTTGTTGGCTATGCGAAATGCATGTGTGTGGTGTATAGGTGAGGTGACGAGTATCTATGCACTACCAAATTGCCTGTTAAACATGATACGTTTCTCGTTCCCAACTTAATTAATTCTTGTCTTAATTGTTCATTATTGTTTCTACGACTACTTGGCCTTATTATTTTGTTGTTAAATATTGTTGTGGTTATTTTGATAAGAGTATTGGTTGTTTTAGCTGGTTTCCTTGTGGTACAAAACGGTTGAGCGGTTAGGCATTATTTTTACAAAGTATATATACTTATGTTCATGTTTGTTTCATTTTGATATTATTGAGGAAGTTGCAAGAAATGTTGTTTAACTGTTTCGTGATTGTTGAGGTTCACGTGGTTATTTGGCCTCAATTGATTATTTCCAATTATTGTTGTAAGTGTGCTAAAACTGTTGGATGTTCTCTCAATTTTATCATGGTACATAAAGACTGAGTTGGGTTGACAGTGTTACGGAGGTAATATATATTTTTTGGTTGGTTTTATTGTGAAATGATATTCTTTAAAGCTTATAAGCTATACTGTTTTATGTTTGAAATTGTTGATATAAAAGTGTTTTGAAAGGCTTGGCCTGCACTATGAAAGTTTTTGATGAATAAACAAAACTGATTGTGATAAGGGGGTTGTGATAAGGGTGGATAATTGATTGTGATAGGGGTGAATGAATAGATTGTGATAAGGGTGAATAGGTGGGATCGGGTTGCACGCCGCAACAAGACAGTGAAAATGGGGAATAATGATGCTTTACTGATTTTTAAATTTTAAGGATTTGGAAATTCTTGTATTACTCTATGATTTTCCTTATATTTTGTACATATGATTATTTTATAGTAAAGTTTGGAAACTTGGAGATTTGCTTGAGTATTGTTTATAGCTGAGACTTGGAAAAAGGCGGCTGTGTTATTTTATTGATGTTGTAGTGTTTATTTATTTGTTTAGATTTATCCTTCTTGCTTCATATATTATTGTCACATGTTATATGTTGTTAATGCCTCACCGTAGCCTCGTCACTACTTCGTCGAGGTTAGGCTCGGCACTTACTCAGTACATGGGGTCAGTTGTACTGATACTACACTCTGCACTCTTTTGTGCAGATTCAGGTACCGACCAGCAGTAGAGATATTTAGAGCGGCTATTCATTTATTCGGAGACATGAGGTATATCTGACGGCGTTCGCAGATCCCGAGAGTCTTTCTCCTATTTTTATAAAACTGTTTTAGTATACTCAGAACAGTTACACTATTTCTTTCAGCCCAGTATTTGTAGTATTATTTAGTAGTTCATGAATTGTGACACCAGACTCTGGGGCGGTTCTAGATTTATTTAATTAGTTTGTGGCTCGCTTAATTTATTATTTATTTATCTTATATTTGGAATTATTTATTGAAATACATTAGATCGAGTTAATTTAAAATTATTTTATCCTGTTTAAATGATTAATTAACGGAAATAGTTGAGCGAACTCTAACATTGACTTGCCTAGAAAGTGTGGTGTTAGGCGCCATCACGATCCCTAAGGTTGGGGGAATTTGGGTCGTGACAAATACCCAGCAAGAGTCGGGGTTGAATTCCTCATGGAGCTATATGTGTGGGAGTTAGTAGTGTATATCATAGTGTGTGAGTTTGTATATCTAAACTTGCACTTCAAGAAAAGTTAGTTGTTTTAAGTCTAATTTAAACTACGATTGCAATTTAAGAATTAAAACTAGGAAATTGTTTTTGTTCTTTTTCAAATATTGTAAAATCCTAGGACTATGACCTTCACCTAGGTGTTTGCCTAATGGGTTATATACTTTAAAGCTTGTTTATTGGTCGGGGTGTATTATAGCTATCAACACTCAATTACCCACTTAATACCTCTCAGTCAGATAGTGATTTTGCCCAATTTGGCTTTCTCAAGTCCAAATGGGTATTGAACAAAACAGTTGATAAAAATCTCAAGTCGGGTTTTACTATCTCTAGGTTCAACCATTTAATTGGGCTTATCAATCTCTCGATTGACCCAATTTCTTGTTAACCAAGTTTTCCCGGACTATGTCTCTCTTTCTCAAGTAAAGACCGAGTCAAATAAGCATGAACTAATATTTGAAACCATTAATTCCATAAAATAAAGCAAGAACAAAGCTAAATAATAAACACTCAACCATATTATTTAGCCTTCTTCTTGCTTTATTTATTGGAATTAATGGTTGCAAACATTAGTTCATGCCTATTTGACTTTTTCTCTACTTGAGAAAGAGACACTTAGTCTAAAACTTGGCTAACAAGAAATTGGGTCAATCGAGAGATTGAAAATCCCAATTAAAGGGTTGAACCTAGAGATAGTAAAACCCGACTTGAGATTTTTATCGACCGTATTCTTCAATACTCATTTGGACTTGATAAAGCCAAATTGGGAAAAATCACTCACTGGCCGAGAGGTATTTAGTGTGTAATCGATTGTTGATAGCTATAATACACCCCAACCAATAAAACAAGCTTTAAAGTTTATAACACATTAGGCAAAAACCTAGGTGAAGTTCATAGCCCTAGGACTTTTATAACATTTGAAAAACAACAAAAACAATCTTCTAGTTTCATCTCTTAATTGCAATCGTAGATTAAATTGGACTTTAAAACAACTAGTTTTTGTGGAAGTGCAAATTTAGATATACAAACTCACATGCTAGGATATATACTACTAACTCCCATACATATAGCTCCCTGCGAAATTCGACTCCGACTCTTGATGGGCATTACTATTGCATCGACCATTTTCATAACCTCAATTGAGGAGTGATATTGGATGAGATCAATTTTTCGAGCCGTTGTCGGGGAGCTAAAAAAAGGTGTTAGCTATATATTTAGGTGTGTTTTTGGGATATCTTCTTTTCCTTTCTTGTTACTAACGTGTGAGTATTGTAGGTGCAATCATGGCAAACAACGAGCTTGAAAACACAGCATTGGAGGATGTGGACATTGAGGATGATCAAATGGATGAGGTCCCTCTTGAACCTCAATCCAATAGACGAGGCCGACCGCCTCAAGACAATGTACCCGCTCCACCCCTACCTCTACCACGAGCGGCTCCACACTGGGTGTTTCCGAATTAAGGGTATGAAAGTTCTATAGTCCCTCCCTGTATTAGGGTGGGCAACATTCAAATAATCAACGTGATGCTTACTTTGATCGATCAATGAGGGTTCTTCACCGGTGCACCGGGTCAAAATGCATATAAACACTTGAAGGGGTTCGTAGATACTTGTTAGGGGAGCAAAAAAACAAATGTCTCCGAGGATGCTTCGAGGCTAAGGCCTTTTCCTTCTCTCTACGGGGGAAAGCTTTAGATTGGTTGGAACGTTTTCCAAATCATTCCATTCGTACTTGGGATGAACTAGCGGAGAAGTTTATTTCAAAGTACTTCTCTCCGGGGCACATGGCTATTCGTCGAGATGAAATTCTAGCATTAAAGAACGAGCCCAGTGAACCACTACATGAGATATGGGAAAGGTATAGAACAATGGTGAAAGAGTGCCCCAAAAATGATATGACAGAGAACACGATTCAACAAACTTTCTATGGGGGGATCAATACAACCAACCAATGTGTAGTGAATCAACTTGTCGGTGGAGAATTCATGACTACGCCTTATGTTGAGGCGTGTGATATTTTGGATGAGATGGAGGATACTTCATCGGCGTGGCAATCTAGAGCTAATGTTCCACAACGTGATCCCAATGTGATTCTTCTTCACAAAGAGTTGCATGACCATGGACAAGCCATAGCCGAGTTGACAACCACCATGAACCAATTGGCAAAGGCTCAACTTCAACAAGTGCAAAACCCGAGGCAAGTCAATGATATGGATGGAGTCAATATGATGGTGAACAAGAGAAGAACAATAAGTCCACAAGTGCAACAAAGAGTGGACAATTTTGTGCAAGATGATAGTGAATTTGATCAAGGTGATTCTTACAATGACCAAGAAGAAGAGGTCCAATATGTGAACAATTTTCAAGGGCAAAGAAACAACTTCCAAGGCCCTAGTCAATAACAATGGAGACCTTAAAATAATCAAGGCAATTGGAATTCTCAAAATCAAGGTAATTGGATAGGTGGAAACAATCAAGGCAATTGTAATAACAACAATCGAGGCAATAGGAATGGAAGCAAAAAACAAGGAAATTGGCATAACAATAATAACCAAGGAAATTGGGGAGGCAACAATCAAGGCAGGTGGAATAACAATCAAGGAAATCGGGGGTCGGGTTTTCAAAGGCCCTTGATGTATTAGCAACCGTGCAACCCACCTCCTTATCCATCTCATGGTCCTAGTTCTTCCAACAATGAAATGGGTCGTATTGAGAACATGTTCAAGCAAATGATGGAGAAGAATTTTGATTCCGATGCCCAACTTGCTTCACACAACACATTTGATCCGCAATCTAGAAGTGCAAATGGGTAAGATCTCTCAAGCTTTAAATTCTCGTCCTAAGGAGGCACTACGAAGTGATACGATGGTGAACCCGAAGGGTGGGAAAAATACGTAGTATGTTATGGACGTTACTACAAGAAGTGGAAGAGGTGGGAATGCACCCACCTCAAGTCAAAGGCAACTTGTGGATGATGAGCAAGTGGTTGAAGAAGAGGAGATCACGCACAATGTGGTGCAAGCAACTGATGAAATGCGGATTGATATTGATGGCACGGTAGAAGAGACTGAAGAGGATGTGAACCCGTCTAGGGATCATGTGATTGACATACCGGAAGCGATAGTGCAAAAGGCTAAGTCACCATTTCCAAGCCACCTCCTCATATCCTCAAAGGCTTGCCAAGAAAAATGGCGAGAATCAATTCAAAAAGTTCATTTATATGATGAAGAGTCTCTTTATAAATGTTCAATTAGTTGAAGCCTTGGAGAAAATGCCCGGTTATGCAAAGTTTATGAAGGACTTGGTGAAAAAGAAGTGGTCGATGCATTTTGAAACTATCAAAGTCACTCACCAAGTGAGTGCAATTTTGCATTCGATGGCTTCTAACTTGGAAGATCACGGTGGTTTCACAATCCCTTGAACCATTGGTAGTGCCGAGTTTGCAAAATCTCTTTGTGATCTTGGGGAGAGTATCAATTTGATGCCCTATTCAGTTTTCAAGACATTGGGAATTGGGCAACCAAGACCCACATCTATGAGATTACAAATGGCCGATCACATGAAGAGACTGTTGGGGTGATTGAAGATGTATTGGTTCGAGTTGACACGTTCATTCTCCCGGTGGATTTTTTTGTTTTGATTGTAAATTGGACTATGAGGTGCCGATTATTCTTGGTAGACCTTTCCTTGTTACGGGGAAGGCTCTTGTTGATGTGGAAGCCGGAGAACTCACTTTCCGGGTGGGTGATGAAAAGGTGGTGTTCCATGTGTGCAAATCTATGAGGCAACCGAATAGAAATGAAGTTTGTTCTTTCGTGGACTTGGTGACCGATATGATTATTGATGATACAAGTGCCACGATTAATGTGGGTGATATTTTGGAGGCCATCTTTCTCAATTTTCATGATGACGAGATGGATGGCTTCATGGAATGTGTGAATTGCTTGCAAGGAATGGGGTAGCACAAATACGCACCCCCAAAACATTCCTTTGACCTTGAGAATAAGATACTCCTCCTTCAAATCCTTCAATTGAAGAGACTCCTATCTTGGAGTTGAATCCATTACCTCCACATATCATGTATGAATACCTTGGCCCTTGTTCTACTTTACCGGTTATTCTTTCCTTTTGTTTGACTAACGTTCATGTTGACTCTACATTGGCGGTTCTCCACAAGAAGAAGAAATCTATTGGGTGGAATTTGGCGGATATTCGGGGAATAAGCCCCGCATTTTGCACGCACAAGATTAATATTGAGAAAGATTCCAAACCCTCCATTGAACATCAAAGGAGACTCAATGAAGCCATGCAAGATATGGTCAAAAAAGAGATCATCAAGTGGTTAGATGACGTTGTTGTCTACCCCATTTCTATCAGTTCGTGGACTTCTCCGGTGCAATGTGTTCCGAATAAGGGGGCATGACTTTGGTCACCAATGATAAGAACGAGTTGATTTTCACGAGAACGGTGAACGGGTGGAGAGTGTGTATGGACTATCGGAAGCTAAACAAAGTCAAGTGGAAAAACCATTTTCCACTACCCTTTCTTGACCAAATGCTTGATAGGTTGGACGTCGTGCTTACTATTTCTTTCTAGATGGATATTTGGGCTACAACCAAATCCTTATTGCCCCGAAAGATCAAGAGAAAAAAACATTCACTTGTCCCTATGGAACTTCGCTTTCAAGCGGATGCCATTTGGCTTATGCAATGCACCGTAAACTTTTCAACGGTGTATGATGGCGATCATTACGGATATGGTATAGGACTACCTTGAAGTTTTCATGGATGACTTTTCGGTATTCGGGGATTCCTTTGATGATTTCTTGGCAAATTTGGATAAAGTATTGGCAAGGTGTGAAGGAACGAACTTGGTGTTGAATTGGGAGAAATGCCATTTCATGGTCGAGGAGGGCATTGTCCTTGGACACAAGATTTCAAAGAAGGGCATAGAGGTTTACAAGGTGAAGATAGAGGTGATTTCTAAACTTCCACCTCCAACATCAGTGAAAGGAGTGAGAAGTTTCTTGGATCACGCGGGGTTTTACCGGTGCTTCATAAAGGATTATTTCCAATGTGGTGAACCACTTGTGCAAGATTTTGGAGAAAGATGACAAATTTCACTTCAATGATGATTGCATGAGAGCCTTTGAATTGCTAAAGTTCAAGTTGACAACTACTCCCATTATCACCGCTCTTAATTGGAGTATTCCTTTTGAGCTCATGTGTGATGCTAGTGATGTAACGGTTGGAGCAGTTTTGGGGAAATGTATCAACAATATTTTTCATCTGGTCTACTATGCTAGTAAGACCATGAATGATGCCCAAGTCAATTACATTGTTACCAAAAAAGAGCTCCTTGCCATTCTGTTTCCTATTGAGAAGTTTTGCTCGTACTTGATGGGTGCAAAGGTTATTGTTCATACGGATCATGCGGCACTTCGCTGTCTTATGAGAAAGAAAGATTCAAATCTCGGTTGATGAGATGGGTTTCTATTGTTGCAAGAATTTGATGTTGACATCCAAGATTGAAAAGGGAGAGAAAATCAAGTGGCGGACCACTTGTCTCGTTTGGAGCAGGAGGGGAGGCTGCATGATGGCCTTGAAATCAATGACTCCTTCCCCGATGAGCAACTCTTAGCTATTTCATTGAAGGAGGTTCCATAGTTCACCGATCTAGCAAACTTCTTTGTGTGTGGAGTCATCCCGGATGAGTTCTCTTCAAATCAAAGGAAGAAGCTCAAATGGTATTGTCAAGATTATTATTGGGACGGGCCATAACTTTTGTGTATTTGCACGGATGGGGTCATTAGAAGATGTGTACCAGATGAACAGAAAAATGTTATTCTTGATGCTTGTCATTCTTTGCCTTATGGTGGTCACCATGGAGGAGCAAGAACAATGGCCAAAGTGCTAAATTTTGGTTTCTATTGTCCCACCCACTACAAGGATTATAGTGATATGGTGAAAATATGTGATGAAGGACAACGGGCCTGCGGAATCTTAAAGAAGAACAAAATGCCTCTCACTATGATTTTGGAGATTTGTATATTTGATGCGTGTGGTATTGACTTCATGGGTCCTTCTGTGAGTTATTGTGGAAACCCCTACATCTTGGTCGCGGTTGATTATGTGCCTAAATGGGTGGAGGTTTTTTCTCTACCCAACAATTAAGTGAGAAGTGTGGTGGTATTTTGAAGAAGAATATTTTCACAAGATTTGGTACTCCACAGGATGGGGGGTCGCATTTTTGCAACAAGGCGTTTGACACTTTTCTTAGCAAGTATAGTTTCAATCATAATGTTACGAATCCCTATCATCCTCAAGCTAGTGTTCAAGTGGAAGTCTCCAACCGGGAGATAAAGAGTATCTTGTCCAAAATAGTGAATGCTAACCGGACGGATTGGTCAAAGAAGCTTGATGATGCATTATGGGCTTATCGGACTACGTTCAAAACTCTTATCGAGATGTCTCCATAACGGTTGGTGTTTGGCAAATCTTGTCATCTTCCGGTGGAACTTGAGCACAAAGCCATGTGGGCTTTAACTAAACTGAATCTTGATTGGGATGCACCCGCTAAGTTGCGGGTTGCACATTTGAATGAATTGGATGAGTTCCGGTACCATGCATATGCAAGTTTGTCCTTGTGCAAAGAGAATATGAAGTACATTCATCACAAATGCATCCGAAAAAATGAGTTCAAGATGGGTGACCTTGTTTTGTTGTTCGACTCACGATTGAAGATGTCTCCCGGAAAGCTGAAATCCAAATGGAGTGCTCCCTTTGAAATTGTAGGTGTGACACCTTTTGGTGTATTGGACTTGAAGAAAAAAAATGATGAGGTATTCCGAGTCAATGGTCACCGGGTGAAGCACTATTTCAAACAAGCTGATGATGTCCATGTGGTGGCAGTTATGCATATGAAGTGACGGTAATCTGCGTCATGCCGCGATGTTAAATCAGGCGTTTCTTGGGAGGCAACCCATGTTCTCTTTTCCTCTTTCTTTTCTTTTTTTTTGTAGATAGATGTTATTTTTGTGCTAACTGGATTTGAAGTGTGTTGTAGGAATGAGTGTGCTTTACAGGAATTATGCTCAGAAAAATTGGCTGAATGTGGAAAAAGTGCGGACCGCACAATTATGAGTGCTATAGCAGAAAGGAACTTCGGCCGCATAATTTGAGTGCGGACCGCAAAAATTGAGATTGAAAATTGCAAACTCTCTGAAGTTTGGTTTGTCAGAGAAATGGCCAATTTGCGGCCGCACATCAAATTTTACAGTCCGCAGTAAAAATATGCGGTCTCACCCCAAATTGTGCGGACTGCAGATCATCAAAGGCATTTGAGCCCTCAAGTAACAGAGTGCATACCACAGAAGGAATTATGCGGCCACACTCCTCTTTTGTTCCTCCAGCCAGGCCGTTAGTATAAATAGTAGCCTTAGGGCTACTGTACATTTTTTCCCTCTTTGAGCACTCTAAACTCTATCACTTTGAAATTATTTGTTCAATCATTTCCCACACTCCATCCACATCTAGGATCACTTAGTTGCACTCCTTCATATTTGGTATGCTTCAATTACACATAAAAAATTTCAATTTTTTTAAGTTTAATTTACAATATTTAGGTAGTTTAGGCCATTTATCAATAGATTTCAGTTTTACAACCATGTGGGGTTTAATCGAATGGGTCAACTGCTAATTTCTTTATGGGGACTGGGAAAATTGATTTGCATGCTTAATAGTGAATACCATGTTGAATTTGTGCAAAAATTGGAAACCCTAGGAAGTCTGATTGATTTAGGTATGAAATCTTCGGCCGCACAAGAAATTGTGTGCTCTGCAGAAGTTGAGATCTAGGGTCTTTATTCAAGTAAATTATGCGGCCGCACTTGAAATTGTGCGGACCGCAGAAATACCACCACGGCCGCAGAAAAGTGTGTGCGGCCGCAAAATAGCCTATTCTCTGTCTTTAGAGAGTTGACATTTTAGGATGTCCAATGTGCAGCCATAATGATTATTGTGCGGACCCCACTTCAAATCTGCGGTCGCACTCAAAATTATGTGGACCGCAGTTCTATTTTGTGGCTGCAAGTTCATATTGTGCGGTCCGTACAACCAAGTTTGTGGTCGCACTTGTAATTGTGTGGATCGCATTTCCCCATTATGCACTCATGTTCTACAATGTGTAATATTGTCTGTGTGCATTTGAATTACCACTGACTGATATTGTTTCTTGTTACAGAAAATGGTTAGATTTCCTGAGCGCGGTGACACTTCAAAGAGGAGGGGTGAACCTTCCAGAGGTCGAGGCAAAAGCAATTTACCCCTTGCCCTCCAAAAGATAATCACCAAGAAAGCTACATTAGGCCGACGAAGACAGCCCGAGCACTTAGAATCTAGTTCATATGCCCCATCTCGGAAAGCATCAGAGGGCGACTGAGTGCAAGAGCAGCCTATTGTCCAATCACACCTACATCAGCCACATGGAAGGTGTCAACTCGGGGACGAGCTTTTCTCTTCACATAGAACTTTCAAGGGTTCAGAGAGTGCAAGTCAGGCTTCATATCCCTCTTCTACACCTATCCCTAAGGCACCAACAACTACTGTTGATGATATTCCGGACGATAGACAAGGGGGTGATACTACAGTTTCCGGCCTTGAGAGGTCGAAGAAGAAAGAGGTCTGGGAGGACCGTTTTGTGAGTCTAGATGCCTTCACCAGCTTCTGTGGGTGGTGGACGGTGAATTCGCTCACTCTCGAGCAGCAGCTCCAACTTCAAGATCTTGACAAGTATAATCCAGCCGTGTTGAGGTAGTTCCGTGAGAGGAAGGGGTGCATGTGGTTCACCTAGTCATGTGTGGATGCCAAGGAGTATTTGGTTCGGGAGTTCTATGCCAATGTGGAACACATAAAGAAAGGGACCAAATTTACAAAAGTGATAAATCTAAAGGTGCGGTTCGACTAGCACACACAGAACTCCTACTTGAGGGTTGAGGACATTGAGCCGGCACAATATTTGGAGAAGCTGGCGATGGGTAATTCAGCTCGCCCATGGCTAGCTGAGCTTCTTGCAGCCCCGAGGCCACAACCACTATGGATCAATGCAGGGGTTCCTATTCAGCGGAACACCCTAAATTTCGAGGCGAAGGGATGTCAGAACTTCGTATGCAGCAGAATAGACCCATGCCATAACGAGACAAACTTACCTATTCCATTGGCAGTCCTAGTCGCCTCTATTATGGTTGGGTACCCAATCAATGTGGGTGACGTGATGTCGCTCAATATGTCAGTGGTCGCCAGGCAGGTTGATACCTCCTACATGTATACCAAAATCCTCATTGAGTACCTTATGTGTCACGACCCCAAATCCTAACAGGTCGTGATGGTGCCTATCGTGGAACTAGGCTAGCCAACCATCACATAGCTACCCATATTTTCTATTATAATGTTTCAATAATCAATAACAAGCAACAACAAAGCATAAAATAATTTCTTTAAATCTTTACGCCCCAATAATAATCTAACATTCTAAACAACCCTCCCAAGACTGGAGTCAATGATCATGAGCATCTAAGAAAATAAACTAACTCTGCTAGTGTCTTAATCAATGTCTATGAAATAAATACTAATATTAATAAAGGAATGGAAATGGAGAAGCTGCGAACGCTGAAGAGCTACCTCGAAACCCCGTAAGCTGCTGAATACGAATGAAGACGGCTACTGCTCCGAACCGTTACCTGGATCTGTGCACAGAGGAACAGGGAGTAATGATGGTTACACCAACTCAGTAGTAATGAAAATAAAATAAATCACAGTCTGAGAAATACGAGACACACAGCATAGATACACTAATTCACAAAAACAGTAAAACACCAAGTCACCATAAAGTACTCATCAAATACATAAGTTCGAAAACCAATTTCCAGAAATCCTTTGAAACAAGTATAATTTCAATATATCTCAATAAAACTCTCAGTAAAAATCAGTTTGAAAAACAAAGTGAATCACAGTCAAAAACACCGTAAAAACATCATAAATCTGCCCCTCGGGCCATAATCATTTCTCGTAACAATTTCCCTCAGCACTTCACCATCACTCAATATCAGCCCAGCGGGCAACCTTATAGTCACTCAGTATCAGCCAAGCGGGAAATCTCACAGTCACTCAGTATCAGCCCCGCGGGCATCACTCGAATTCAGTAGGTACATGCGCTCACTGGAGGTGTGTACAGACTCCGGAGGGGCTCCTACAGCCCAAGCACTATAACAAGCCACATCATGGCATAAATCACTCACAATATTAGCCCTCGGCCTCTCTCGTGTCATAAAATCCTCACAATATTGGCCCGCGGACTCACTCAGTCAGACACTCTCAACATGCCACTCGGGCCATCATTATACCGGATTCTCGACCCAAAACAGTGTTTCATTTTCAAGAAATAATATCAAAATACTCTAAGTGTCAAAACAATTATCAAGAAAAGACTGAGTGAAAATCATAACATATCAAGTGAGGAAAATAGTAAAAACAGCCCCCAAGGGGTAAACAGATCGGGACTAGGCCCCAAACATGGCTTGCAGCCCAAATTATATCAAAATATATCAATACTATTAAGCATAGTCTTTTAAATCGGTTTCGCAACTCAATAGTTGCCTAAAAAGGAGTATATCTCCAAATTTCCAATCTTTGCATTCCAAAACCCGTGAAAGGATGCAAGGTCCGGGGTTTCATACCCTCGGGACAGGATTTAAAGACATTACTTACCTCATACTAGCCCGAAAAGCTACTGTGCAACCTGCTTGCCTCTCGAATCAACTTCCGAGTGCTCCAAATCTATAAAGATCAGATCTTTATCATCAAATTATGCTAAAGGAATGAATTCCAATTGATAAGTACCAATTTTAGACTAAAACCCGAATTTAGCCAAAACCCGACCCCCGGACCCGTATATCGGAACTCAAAATTTTTTATACCAAAATGTTCTTCATTCTCTCACGAGTCGGCACATATAAAGAACGCTAAAAATGGAGTTCGTTTGACCCCTCAAATCGATCCCTAAAGGTCTCGTAATCTCAAGCCCTAACCCCAAATTTTTCTACTGATTTTCATGGATTAAACACTGATATTTTGTTCCTTAATCACCTGTAATCGAGTTTTAGGGTCCAAAATACTAACCTCAATGAACAACGATGATTTCCTCTCTTCAAAATCGCCTCTAAGCTCTTTTTCCGTTCAAAAATGGTGTTAAAAGTTTTAATGGTCGTGGAGGGTTTAATTAAAAATATCCTGAACACACTCCTAAGTCCCAAATCACCTAACAAATCTATTCGAACCATAAAATTCGCATTCCGAGGTCATTTATCAATAAGTCAACTCTCAGTTGACTTTTTCAACTATAAGGCTATTTCTAAACACTAAGTGACTAAATTCTCACTACAACCATTCTGATTCCGAGCCTACCAACTCTAACACATCAATATTAGTAATACCAACATATGAAAAGGAAATAACAGTAATTATAATGCAGGTTCTATGTAACGACCGACTAGGTCGTTACATTATGGATGCACGGGTATACCCTAGAGATTTTAACACAAAGGTTCGGGAAAAGAAGCCTTTCTCTTGGTATTTTCTAATGGATCCAAAGAACCCAAAGAGAAAGGGTCAGTCGACTACTACCGTAGGCCAATCTAATGAGCCATCGGTGGTAGCTGAAGAGTTAGTAGATATGCCTTCCACTTCAGCAGATCCTTCTGCCAGTGCATCTGCCATGCCTCCACCTTCAGCCTTGGTGCTTCCCACCTCGTCTTTGAAGCCGATGTCTATTCCCTCTGCTCTACTCTCAGTTCTGCCAGTCTCCTAAACATTGGCGATCCTCAACAACTAGATGCAGACAGCTACTGCAAAGCTGTCTGACATATCCGGTCATGTTGCAGCATAGTCATCTATGCCGGCACCCCAGATTCCTCCCACTGTCAAAAAAACCTTGAAGAAAATCCTGGATAATCTGCACACGAATATAGCCACTCTGGTACAGCATGGGTCCGTGATTGAAGTGTTGGCCAAAGAAGTGAAGAAGATGCAGAAGTCACAGGATTCGAAGAAGTCAGTGGATAAGCTCCGGTGATAGGTCACCAAGCTTACAGCAGCTAGAGAAATTCCATTTGACATGTTGACAAACCCGCACCACCCCGGCCCAGATCCCATAGAGCCCACCGCAACAGCTGGCTAGTATTAGGAGCCAGACCTTGCTGCTGACACTGCCAATTCAGTCCGTCAGATGTTCACCAACCTAACTACTCCCCGACTTGAGGATGATGAGATTCAATTGGAGACTGAGTTCGGTTCCACTACTGAGGACACAGAGATGGCCACAAATCCATAGAGAGTTTTCTTCACTCTCACCCTTTTTTTACTCTTATTTTGTTAAGCATTGGGTACAATGATCATTTTTATTCGTGGGGGGGGGGGGGGGGGGGGGGGGGAGTTTCTTTGATATTCTGATGATTCTATATTTTGATAACTATGAGACATTTGGCCTGTAATTAACTTATTACAATTTTCTCCTTATTTCTCATTATGTATATATTATCTCTTATCCCTCATTATGTATATTCGTTTAGCTTTCAATAGTTTTTTGTTTTATAGCATCTTTATCTTTATGTTTGTCTTCTTTTTGAATTAGTAGCTTCTTTTTGATTTTATTTTAATTAGTAGTTTTCTTTATTTAATAGATTATTTTATGTTTTAGTGGATAATAAGCCTTTAATTTTCTTAATGCCACGGTCCATTCCAAAGGTGGTTTTTGTGTTAACTGGGTAACTCTTCCCTATGATGGATAGCGTGACAACCTTCTTAAGGGATTGAGTCTGTTTTTGGTGTTTGGGTAAGAATAGTAGTAATAATGAATAAAAAGACCTAATTGATTCATGCTCTAACAGTCAAACATGCTTCATTTGGTACCAACACACTTAACTACGTGCTTATGGTTAAAAACAAGCTTTTTGAAAAAAACAAATAGCTCTAGTAAGTGACCTTTTGACTTTTTTGTTGACTTAGGCAATTATCGAGTGGTTTAATCGAACCATAGTGATTTTCAATATTGAATATGGTTGTTTTGGTCCCTCAACACTCTTTAACAATCCAGATGCGTGAGAGGTGAGATGTTGTTATTGCAAGTCCAAGTACCCGTGTGAATGGTCTAGAACTTGTGCCGAATGTGTTTCTAGGTGAAATTTTAAGTTTTGCTTGGCTTGAGAAGTGATTATAGGCTCTCATTGACCCGCTTGAAATTTTTCATTTCCCACCAATGTTGTTATCCCTAGTCAACCCATTTTATCCTAAAAACCTTTCTCATTTGATAACCATGTTACAAACCTTTACCCGTTTTGTCGTGACCCTCTCTTGGCATTCAAGATTTCCTTAATACTCTTGTGAAACAATTGGCTAAAACTATAATTTTGGGGGAGATACGAGGAGTTTGAAAAAGGTATCAAGGCACAAAAAGAGAAAAGAAATTAAGAGAAGAAAGGAAAGAAAAAAAAAAGAACAAAATGAAAAATGCAAAAAAGAAAGTGAACAAGTTGCAGAGTTGAAGGGATTCAAAGAAAAGTAATGATGCAAAGCATGTAGAAATCAAAGAAGTAGAAAATGAATATCATGACCAAGAAAGAGTGATGTTGAGTCTCTCTATTTCCCCTAAGGAAAATAAAATGCCTCAAAGAGTTGGCAAAGTATGAGCCGAGAAAAGGAAAATGGAGTGCTTAAGGAAGTATGAGCCCTATGTGTTTTCAAGACGAGTGAACTTACATTAGTGGTGATCTACATGAGGGGAAAGCCTATGGTACTTAAAGTCGTACTTGTGACATTCCTTTGAGAGAGATAAGTGAACTTTCGCAAATCTTTGGATTGAGTGTTATATTCTTAAGTGAGATATGCAAATAGAGAGTAGAGAAGGAAGAGATTGGGATCCACAATGACCTACATAAAGGAGAGAGCTTCTTTGATGAATAAAGTCAACTCTTGATGCTCAAGTGTCAAATTAGAACTATTTGTGCTTAAAAGTTTAACTTGTTGCCATGTTGATACTTCAAAACTGGTGTGGGTAATTGTTGGTCCGAATTGATGTGTGACTGATTCACCTTTGATTAGCTAGAATGGCTCTTAATTTGTGGAGGCGGAAACTACTTTATTTGCTTGAAGACAAGCAAAAGCTTAAGTTTGGGGGAGTTGGTAAGTGGGGATTTTAGCGCCTTTTAGCTTTTGTTTTAGTCCAAAAGCGTTTAATTGTGTTCTCGAAAACTGATGAAATGTGCTTAATTGCGGGAATATTGGAAGATGAAATCCAACTCAAAAAGGAGTAATCTGAACTCAAGGACAAAAAAATACACCAAAGCTCAGAAGTGCGGACCGCAGAATACCATATGTGGCCGCAGGTTGTGAAGAAAACTCCATCAGAGACTGGTGCAAAGTGCGGTCCGCACATGAATTGTGCGGCCGCAGAAACTGGGTCAGGAGAAAAGTTCAACGAGTCTGCATTTCAAGACCATCACAAGTGCGGACCACATAACTATGGTGCGGTCATAGAACAAGAGTTATGCGGCCATAATTACAATTGTGCGGACCGCAGAAGAGCAAGGTGCGATAGTTACTATTTTGCAGACCGGAAAAAGAATGTAGTGCGGCCGCAATTCAAAATTATGCGGCCGCAATTAAAAATTATGTGGCCTCAGACTTCCTACCCTGTCAAGCAGAAGAAAAGTGCGGACCGCACATGGAATTGTGTTGCCGTAGATCCTCCGAAAGGGCATTTTTTTCCGAATTTTCCAGCCCTGTATAGATAGAAGAGTTTCTCTTTTTAGGTCAACTTTTGACATCAGCTACAACAGTAGATGTTTTATTTGACTCTTTTTAGTAGTTTTTTCTATTTTGAGCTAATTGAACATTGGTTTCATCATTTTAATCAGTAATATAAGTTTAATTATCATCTCTTCTCTATTTCTTCCATTTTAAATATAAGTATTTAGATTTTCACTAGGGTTGTGACCCAACCCTAGTGTGCCAACTTAATGGGGGTTTGATCTATTACTTGTTTGTGGTTGGGTGTTTATTATTTAGCCTTATTCTTGCTTTATTTTGTGGAATTAATGGTTGCAAACATTAGTTCATGCCTATTTGACTACGCCTCTACTTGAGAAAGAGAGACTTAGTCTAGAAAAATTTGACTAACAAGAAATTGGGTCAATCGAGAGATTGATAAGCCCAATTAAAGGGTTGAACCTAGAGATAGTAAAACCTGACTTAAGCTTTTTATCAACCATTTTGTTCAATACCCATTTGGACTTGAGAAAGCCAAATTGGGTAAAATCACTCTCTGACCGAGAGGTATTGAGTGGATAATCGAGTGTTGACAGCTATAATACACCCTAACAAATAAAACAAGCTTTAAAGTTTATAACCTATTAGGCAAACACCTAGGTGAAGGTCATATCCCTAGGCCTTTTATAGCATTTGAAAAAAATAAAAAACAATCTTCTAGTTTCATTTCTTAAATTGCAATTGTAGATTAGATTAGATTTTAAAACAACCAATTTTTTTGGAGGTGCAAATTATTATATACAAACTCACATGCTAAGATATATACTACTAACTCCCATAAATATATCTCTCTACGGAATTCGACCCCGACTCTTGTTGGGCATTACTATTGCAACGACCTTTTTCATAACCCCGATTTGAGGAGTGAAATTGGACGAGATCATGCGGCCGCACAATTTCATGTGCGGTCCGTACTTTTCTTCATCTTGACAGGATTGGAAGTCTGCGGCCGCATAATTCTAAACTAGGATCGCACTGTATTCTTTCTACGGTTTGCAGATTTGTAACTGCGGCCGCATCTTGCTCTTCTGTGTCCGCACAATTGTAATCGTGGCTGCATAGATCTTCTTCTGTGTCTGCACAATAATTGTGCGATCTGCACTTTTGATGGTCTTGAAATGCAGATTCTCTGAACTTTGCTCCTGACCCATCTTCGGCGGCCGCAGTTGATATTCTGCGGTCCGCACTTCTGAGCTTTCGTGCCTTTTTTGTCCTTGCATTCAGATTACTCCTTCTTGAGTTGGGTTTCATCTCGGGAATTCATCTTCCAATATTCCTGCAATTAAGCACATTTCACCAGTTTTTGGGAACATAATTAACGCTTTTGGACTAAAATGAAAGTTAAAAGGCGCTAATAAGTAGTCAAAATCCCCACTTATCAGGTATCCACGTCTTAACAATTTTAGGCTTGAAGGTTTTTCAGACTCAGATGTTGCAGTAGATAAAGATGACAGCAAAAGAACAAGTGGAACTTGTCAACTACTTGGAGCATTACTTATTTCCTGGACCAATAAGAAACATGGATCAGTTGCATTATCTACAACTGATGTTGAATACATTGCCATCGAACAATGTTGTGCTCAACTACTTTGGATGACTCAGCAACTAAGTGACTATGATCTGTCCTTTAAGCCTGTTAAAATTTATGTGAAAATTCTAGGGCTATATGTCTATCAAAATATCCAGTGCATCATTCTAGAGTAAAGCATATAGATATCAAGCATCATTTTACTAGAGATCATGTTCTTAAGGGTGACATTGAATTATCGTATAATAGTACTGAAAATCAATTAGCTGATATTTTCACTAAGCCCCTTCAAGAGGACAGATTTCAAAACCGTAGGGATTTACTTGGCATTATTACTTTTTCAAAATAAGGCACTGGAATTTTGGTACTTCTCAAGATTGCGTGTTTTAATGATTTTGGTAAAAAATCTTTTTGTACCGTGTATCTTATTATTACTGCCTGCTGCATTAATTAAGTGCCTCCATTTTTAGCACTTCTTTCTACCTTTTTGGTTAATCGAGATGGAAACTGAATCAATCGATTGTGTCTATTCCCTTTCTCTGCCCCATCAGTTACGTCGGTTCAGTCCCGACTTTTCACGCCTCTTTTCATATTTATAAGTCTGCCTCTTCTCCTATCTAACTCTCTAATAGTTAAAGCTTCGAAAAACCCTTCTGCCTCCACTCATAAAAGCACCCGGTCTAAAGGGAAATCCCCCTCTCAAATGTCAGAACCAGTTACCATTAGCTCTGACCACTCCGAGGGTTTCTCATCTTCTCAAGAAAACCTCTATGATGATGCTCAAACCGAAAAGGCCCTAGGAAAGTTCCCCATGGAAGAAGGAGTAGAAGCTTTTAGCCTAAAGAAAGTGATGATAGACTGGACAGTGCACTTGAGTCAAAGTTGAACTACTAGGATTCATCCAATAGTGTTGACCCAAGTCACTGCATAGTTTTGAGGATTGACAAATGTCTGATTAGTTGAACCAGGTCCATCAGAGCACACATACTTGACCTGACGCGTTGGCACTCAAACATTATATGCATAGGAGATGAATGCGATTGTGGAGTATCAATGAACAAGGAGAGTGTCTTCTAATGCGAAAAGGTTGCAAATTGATAAGAGAATATAAGTTGAATTCCGCAAGGACAGTAAGGAAGGAAGGAAGTTGAGTTTAATACGAATTCGTTCTTCCAGGTAGAGTTGTACCAAAACTGAACGACAAACTCAACAACTGACTTTATAAATAATTGAAGTATTATTGCTTGAATCAAGAATGCACAAGTGCATAAGTGAATCAAGATCCGAAAGCAAAATTCCAAGATATTTTGCAAGCAGAATTACTGTGCGACACAAAGGCTACAGACTAGCTAGAAGAACCAGTTCCATTTGTTTGTCATTGAATCTAGTTGGTTGTAGTAGGAGATTTAATATTGTATCTTTTCAGCTTTCATAGAAGCAATTGTAATAGGTACGAATTGTTCAAGTTAGAGTTAACTTGAAGCTTGTAGAAATTAGCTAGGAGCTAGTTACTACGAAGGGATTAGAGTTAGTCCTAGGATTACAAAAGAGTTTATTTTGTAAGTCCATTTGGCTCAGAGTTTTAGTTAAGAGTTTGAGCAAATCCTACTGAGGAGTAGGTCGTGGTTTTTTCACCTTTTGAGCCAGGCGTTTTCCACGTAAAAAATCTCTGTGATTTTTACTTTACTGCTTTTATTATTCTGTAACAGTAGAAGTTGGAACACCAAGAAGGACCAGGTTCTTCTAGAGAGACAGCACTCGAAAATTGGGTACCACACAAATTAACCTATCTTCTTGTGTGGTATTGAAGTCTAAAACAACAATTGGTATCAGAGCAGGTTATCCTTGAAAGGCTAAAACCTTGGAGAAGATCAAGATGAGTGCACCACCTGGGAATTGGGAAGGTCAATCAACTGCAAGGCCACCACTCTTCAATGGCCAGTATTACTCTTGGTGGAAAAACAGGATGAAGGACCACCTGATTGGAGAATACTATGATCTATGGGACATAGTCACTGATGGTCCTCTAGCTACCATGATGAAGACTGCTGAAGGTATAGATGTACCAAAGACTAGAGCTCACTGCACTGCTGAGGATCTGAAGAAATGGGAGAAGAATGCAAAGGCCAAAAAGTGGCTAGTGTGTGGACTAGGTCCAGACGAGTACAGCAGAATCCAAAGTTGCACCACTGCCAAAAAGATCTGGGATACCTTGAAAGTAGCCCATGAAGGAACACCTCAGGTAAAAAGGTCAAGAGGTACTCTACTATACTCTCAGTATGAAAATTTCACTATGAAAGAAGGAGAGACTATCCAAGATATGTACACAAGGTTTACAACCTTGACTAATGAACTAAAGTCTCTTGGAAGAGTCATCCTTGAAGAGGACAGGGTTGAGAAGATCCTGACGAGGGTCTTGCCTATTTCCTGGGAAAGCAAAATCACTTCTATCCAGGAATCCAAAAATATGGCAACCTTGAGATTGGATGAGTTGATTGGAAACCTCACTGCCTATGAACTCAGAAGGCAGACAATGAAGATGGATGGTCCAAACAAGGAGAGGAGTCTATCACTAAGAATCACTGAGGTAGCAGATCTGGAGGATGATGAGATGGCCATGATTACCAAAGAATTCAGAAACTTTCTTATGAGGAAGAAGGGCATCTCTAGAGGAGGAAACTACAACAAAGAAAAAGCTCCAGAAAGGCCAAACAGTGAGGGATGCTAAAAATGTGGTAAGACTGACCATCTCATCAAAAACGGTCCTCAGTGGGAAGTAGAATGGAAAAATGAGAGATATGAAAGAAGGAACAGGAAGAAAGAACAGGTCCAACCCAAGAAAACCACAACAAAGGCTATGGTTGCTGCTTGGAGGGAAAGTTCATATGAGGAATCAGAAGATGGGGAGACTGAAGATCAGGTGCTCATGGCAATTGGAGAATCTGATGAGGAATCACATGAAGAACTAGAGGTAAGTATCTCCTGTGAACACCCAATTTTTGCCCCGCATGGAAATTACTCCTAAAAATAATTAAAATATAATTTTTAATGAATTTTAGGAACTTTTATTTATTTAGTTGCATGTTTAATACTTTCAAATCATAGAAAAATCATAAAAAATTGTCACGTTTTCATTTCATGCCATCTTAGGGTTAACTTGCATTTTTGGGATTTAAATACGTTATTAAATGCATCTTTTAAATAACTAAAAATCAAAATCGATTTCTTGGATTAATTAATTGATTAATTGCATTAGTCTATCATTAGATAAAATAAATAAATAAATAGGCTAGCCAAAACAATAGATTTAAATTAAGTTTGAGTCTAAAGTGGCTAATTTTGCAAAAAGAAAGAAAAGAAAAATGGGTTGCTAAGCTAAATCGGATTGGGCCATTGCTGCAAGCCCAATTATCCCACAAACTCAAATTCTTCCCAAATTATCCAACCCAAATACCCTCGACCCGCCTGCCCAACCCGTTTCCCCTCACCTATTAAAATAAAACCTAAACCTAGACCTAATCTAGAGGACAGATCCGCCGTTTTTTCCCCTCCCTTGGATTCTTCCTCTTCACACAAAATATAGAGAAGATATCCCTTCCCCTTGGATGGAAGCGACACCCTAACCCCCTGAGACTTAGATCCACTGAGCAACCACCCTCTCCACGCTGCCCTTCTCCGTTGACTCCCATTGTCGTCGCGAAAAATTTGATCGAAAAATTAAGCCAGCGAGCTCACCGAAAACATCGACCTCAAAACCAGTCGCCACTCCATATTCTTCCTCACACTTTCACTCTCAGCAAACAAAACCAAATAAACACAGACCTAAAAATAGATCCTCTAAGAATCGACCCCCCTCCCCCCTTTTTGTGAACAAGAACAGACGGTAGCTCCAATATTTTCCATCGTTTACTTCTTCTCTGTCGTTGATACAGTAGTACTGCAAAGTTGGTTTCTGCGAAGGCAATCTCCGGAAAGGAAAATTGAGTATAGTAGTAGTACTATTGGTTTTGGGCAAGTAGGTGGAGGACCATATACAATCCATGGACGAAAAAATGAAATTAAGTCTCTTGTTCATGGCCTTGACCTGATGTGATGTTGTTTGGTGTTTACTGCTGTTTGAGCTGAGCTTCGATCCGTGACTTTTTCCTTAGATTTTATTTGGGTTTGCTAAGTTTAGCTCTCACTTTTGAGGTATGTATCTCAATTTTACATATTGTCATAGCTACAATTGTTGATTAAATGTCATGGTATTATAAAATATGTTACAATCTGTCAATTTTGTGTAAACTGAACTGGGTTTGTGTAAACTGATTTGAGGTCTTGAATACTATTCATGTTTGTTTAGAAAATGCTTTAAATATTCATGATTTATTGTTTTTCCTCTTTTGTTTGATAGTTGAAATTCAAAGATACAGAAGGTTGCGTGTTTGACAATTACTTTGTAATAGAGGATTTGCTTATAGTTTTTCAATAAAGGGACATGAATTTATTATATATATATGTGTATGTTTAGACAGTAGTGTAAGATTTAAGCCATTTTGAAGTTAGATAAAGAAACATCAAACTTTGTAGCAAATGAATTAGTAATAGGCGTAAACCATCATTTCGAAAGAAATAAGCTTAATTGTTTCAATAAACCCATGTCTATAATTTATTTGCCTCGAACAATTATAAACCTGAGAAAACTAAGCAACTTCTGAACATTGTAGTTTGCTTTAGGAGAAATTAATAAATAATAAATTATCGTGGCTATGGGTACGGCTCCCGTGGCATAGTCATGATACGTAAATCTCATTCGGGTGTGCATTTCATATGACCCGACCATAACTTCGAAGATAAAAATAAACATGTCACGAATCGCGGGTGCATTTCATGTGACGCAGTTCGCAACATGGACCAAAACGACAAGTGTACGACATCGTGACTTGTTTCAAAATAATCCCATAAATATCAAGAGTGGTTATGTACATATCCTATAAGCTAAAAATACCCCTTTTTTAGATAAAACTCATAAAGCTTAGAGAGTGATTAAATATCACCTCAAATAGGCACTATAAAACCATCACGACCCTAGTCTTGACTACGTAATCTACACTCGGGTGCGACAACTCATGTCCCCGTCTTCAACTTTAAATTATAATAAAAATCACATATTGTAATTGCGGGTGCATTTCATGTGGCGTAGTTAGAATGTGTCCAAAAAATAAACAAGTGCACGCCATCGTGACTTGTTTCAAGATAAATCTATAAAATACTAAAAGCGTTTAAAAGTTTAAAACACTAAATGCACGATAGGCTAAAACACGTAAATAATCAGATAATTTAGGCCAAGGATTAATAGTTAAGCGACCGTTCTAAAACCACGGAACTCGGGAATGCCGAACACCTCTCCCGGTTTAACAGAATTCCTTACTCAGATTTCTGGTCGCAGACAACTTAAAACAGAGTCTAAATTTCCTCGGTTTGGGATTTCAATAAAACGGTGTCTCGGAACATTGTCAAAAATCCGGGTGGCGACTCTGAAAACTAAAATAAATACCAAATTCNTCTGGTTCAAGGTTCACGAACTCAAGCTTATATAACTGTTATATTTTGGCTTTCATTATCTTCTTTTACGTGTTTAAACCCAATGTGCTAATTGCCGCATTTACCGCTTTGATATTTATCTGAATTATATATAAATTGTCCCGAAATCCCTTTCTCTCTGAGTCTTCTAAATCATCTGGGAAGTGTGTACTTCGTGTGACTTGTTTTGTGTTAGAGTCATCCAAATTTTAGAACGAGGTACGGACAAGTTGCAAAGCCGATGAAGCTTCTGTATTCCTGGTACGTTTCCCCGACCTCGGCTCGAGCTGTCCGCTCGGGTAAGCCTGGTCTAGAACAAAACCCCAGGATTCAAACTTTGAATAACATAACCTCATGTCAGATCCCTAGTAAGTGTGTTGTTTGCATCACATGCATTTGACTTAGGGGACTCAACACAGGGTTTGGGTCCGTCTAGGACAGGTGAACGCAAAATAAAAAACCATCCTGATGCATCTTACGTGCTACTTGGCATCTATTTGTTTCGGCATGCATGTTGACCAGCTTCTAGAATAGGAAAGAAAATCAAAAAAAAAAAAACAAAGAGTGAGAGGTAGGTATTCGAAATCTGAAACTCCGTCTAAGAAAAAAGAAAGAAAATAATTGAATGTCCTCAAAAGTCATGTTTCCCCGGTTCCGTCAAGACTAGCCGAACTACGCAGGTCTGATTCTCACCGGATGTGAGATACATAGGCAAACTTCATCGGTCCCGATCCCAAAAAAAAATCCAAAAAACTATTCTCCTTTCGTTCCTTCTTTAGGAATATTTTCTTAGGAAATCCCACACAAATAAAAGCTTTAGAACCCAAAAAATATTTTTCATTCGAAAAAAAGACAAATCAAATCAAAATCCCAAAAATCTCAAAAATATTTTCCTTCTTCGTTCTTTAAAAACGTCTCTCTTTGAGACCCCAATTTTCAAAAATCTAAAAAAAAAAAAAATCTGGAGCATGCACGACTACTCTTTATGTTCGAATCCATTTGAAGGAGAACATGAAGAGATATTTTTATACTGACATAGTTTTCTTTTTTGCAGGTAATGATTATGTATCTATGCTCTATGTCCTAATGGAATCCCAATTGGTGGTATTAGTACGATGCACTCAACCCAATGGAAGGAAGTTAGGAATAGGCCAATGCATAGACACAAGGAAGAGTACTATGCTGCCCAGTTTCAGCTTGGGCTGGTACTTTTGGCAATTCATTTTGAGAAGTGTTGACATGTTTTATAGAAGGGTGGAACTAGTCTGCATAAGAGGGAAATAAAAGAGTTTGGGAGCAGGAATGCACTTTTCATATGGGCAGGAAATCGAGCTAAACTGTTTCTTCTTATGTGCTTGCATCTACATGTTTGAATTTGGGTGAAACGCTACCAACACACAGGGACACTGCCAGCGCACCTGTATTTTTCTCCTCGATCCTCTGTATCCATATCGTCAAGTACACAAATGGTTCATATTCCCTTCTCAGAATATTTGTTGAAGTGTGCTGCTGAAGAGTAGTACATTGAAGAATCTGTGGTGGTGACTTTTTGTATAATATCAGTGAACCATTACTCTTTCGATGATATAATGAGATGGACTCTTGACTGGACAATAATGTTGTACTCCATTTTTTATTTTTTGTGTTACTGCTTATTTGAGCACTATATCTTTCTCCTAAAAATGAGTGTAACAGGTCCAAGTCCATAATTGACTTTATTATTAGTTATCAGGTTGTCGCGGTCTCATTTTACCGTGACCTGTTTAGTGAGCTCGAATAATGTACCAAAAGCAGAACGGGTATTCCTTCTCTTAGGGGGGATATAGTAATGGGGGAAGTGTATGATCTGAACTTTGTTATTGTGGAATGAGGTTCCAAAACATACCCGTAGCTAGGTAGGGACAAAGAAACAAAAGCATTACTTGGTACTAAAGGAAAGCACAAAAGCGAAAAAATTTCAAAATATATCCACGTACACATTAATGAAGCAACATCTATTGCTGAAAAGAAGCTGAAAAATTTCAGGACCAGGAACAAGTTGATAAGCCATTCATTTGGAAACAAATGAAGATTAGGTTCCCTAAATGTGAAAGAAGTGGAAGAACAGTTGTAAATGTTAAAAATTCTGAATTTGCCTATGGGGATAAGGTCCTTTTCAAGAATGAAAATTTGACAATTGAGAGAGGAGAGAAAATTGCTATTATTGGTCCCAATGGTTGTGGAAATAGCACTTTTCTCAAGCTGATTATGGGTTCACTGAAACCAACATAAGGTGAAGTTGTACTTGGGGAGCACAATGTATTACCAAATTACTCTGAGCAAAACCAGACTGAGGCACTCGATAAGCTCTAGTGAGCTATATTATCTTTCCTACTGTATATATAACATATACATAATTATATACTACTAAGTTGATTCAAGATGTTCTTGAAACCAAAAAAAAAATATCCCTTCTTCCTTATGAGTTTTTCTTTCAAACATTCAAAAAAAAAAAAAAAAAAAAAAAAAAAAAAAAAAAAAAAATAAAAGAAACAAATAAAATGAAATTTCAAAATATATATATTTCATTTTTTTATTATAAGTCTTTCTTTCTAAAAAAAAAATAAAAACACGAAGAAAAAAAAATCAAATCCAAAAATATTTTCTTTCTTTTTTAAAAAAAAGGGACTAAACGATTGGAAATTCAACCAAAATATTTTCTTTTTACTTTTGGAATTCTCAAAGTTCATAACAAAATAAAAAGAATTTTTAGGAGTCTGTCATTCAAAAAAACTCAAACAAAAAATATTTCCACTATATTTAGAAGTCTTTTGCCCAAAATTTAAAAAAATTATTAAAAAATTCAAAAAAATAAAATAAACGAAATTCAAAAAAAAAACTTAGTTTATTTGCTTCATTCTCAATCTTCCCGAACTACGCAACATCTGATTCATGCGGCATCATGATATGTAGGCAATCCCAATCGGATTCGATCATATAAAAAAAAAATTAAAAAGTGAGAGAAAAAGAAAGTGAAAAAAAGAGAGGATAAAAAAGAGAGTGACAAAAAAATAACAAAG
>ML355235.1:0-48014 GCA_005239505.1 Nicotiana paniculata
GTCCTTTTTTATTTCTTAGCTGCGACTTCCTCTCTATACACAATTCCTTTTTTGTGGGTTGTGATGTAATAAGAAAGATCTTGCTATGACCATACCGATTCTCTCAACGCTCTCTCTTTTTTTCGCTAGTTAACTATTTTGATTCTTTTAGTATGGGCTAAGACTTTTTTCTTTCTTTCTATTGATTGAGACCTAGCCTCTATCCTTTGGTTCGTAGCCTTGGGGTTATACACTTCTCCTTAAGTCAGAGGTTTTTCCCCTCTAGGAAAGAATGGAACTTCAAAAACATGTACTCCGTCGAAGGCAAAGAGGTTTCAGCAACTCTAGAGCTAGTTCAACTTGAAGACTGTTTTTTTCTCTATACGGAATTCCTAGGAGTCCACAAAAGAAGGAAGTACCAAATAACCTAGAATAAGGAAGTTTTATACCCACTCAAGGGAACTAGCAAAGAATCAAGATGTCCAGTCACCTGGTCTTTAGGATTCTTACGATAGAAGGTGAGACTAAGCAGAAATACAAAGTGTAGGTATATCTGTATCCACTCTGTCGGATCAATCACATTTGACACCTAAGGAAGGAGAATTAGCGGCATCTTCTTCGAGAAGAGCCCATATTCTTTCAGTAATACTATGAGATAGATTAGGAAAGACTTCGTTTTCCTCCAACTCAGGGTCAAGGTTTGCATTTAGCTGAGGTAGAAGTTCGTTAGCAAGTGGAAAGTCAAAAAGTGGGTCATTATATTCTAATTGAACTTCCCCCCATCCTGTACATGGGATAAGCTTACTTGAATTCCTTCAAATTCAAGGGTTATATGAGCCTCATTTTCTTGAAGAAAAGGTACATCCCCATTTCGTTCCGCCTTATTTCCATTTCCCCCTTCGGCCTCTCCCTCTTCGAGTGGTCTTCACTTCTTTTGAGAAAAAAGGCTGTTCAAGCATAAGGTCATCGTCTCTTTTCTTTCTTTTGTTTAATTGGCTTCTTCGATAGAGGCTTATGGATAGAATTGAAAGGGCGGTGAGGATTGTTCCTAGAATCATAGGGGAAAGGAATCTCCATTTCGAACTAAACAACCAGCGCGCTTGTTCCTATTTCATTTTCTTCTTCCAAGTCCTTGCTTGCACTGAGTTACTTACGGAATCTCAAATCTTGAGGCCGGGCCTCAGATGGATTAGGCGGGGACAGGATTCGAACCGATGACTTAAGTAATTTCTTATTATACGATATCTTCGCCATGGATGATAGGATTCCTCCTGGAAGCGAAGGCAGGAGCAAAGCCTATTGATTCACCAGTTTNTAGGATTCGAACTGATGACTTAAGTAATTTCTTATTATACGATATCTTCGCCATGGATGATAGGATTCCTCCTGGAAGCGAAGGCAGGAGCAAAAGCCTATTGATTCACCAGTTTGCTAACCTACTTGTCGGCTACCCGCACTTTGTAACCAGAATAGGGCTTTAGACTTAAAACCACCCACTTTTAGAAGTCTGGAAGGCAACGCCTAAACTAGTCGGACTTTCTTGAATCGATAGGCTTACTGGACTTCTCTGTCTATTCAATTGATTTTGTTCTAGACTCTTCCCCACGCCTATTTGTTCCCCCGGCCCTGTAGCTAAAGTCAAGCCTCTTCATTCATTTATGGAAATCGGTCTAGTAAGGAAGAAGTGAGCTCTAGCCTTAGTCTTAGTACGCGCACTCCGACCTATGGCTTTTCGATGATTTCGATCAGACAGAAGCTGAGAGTGGTGCTGTAGCTCCCACTGAGCTCTCCTCATCGGCTAAAACTTCTACTAAGATTGAAAAGAGTGTAGACTTGTGTCCAAGGATGGAAGGATCTTCCACAAAAAGGAAGGTACCTGTCGTTCGTACTCATCGCCAACCTACTACCACTACCTTGGTCACGATTCCAGTTCCTATGGGTCACAAATGGCGACACGAACCTGTATGCGTCGTCGAATTACAGTTTCGACCTCATTTGCCCGGTTTTGATTGTCGGAACCCTTCTTAACCACTTAAGTGACTAGTTTCGCACAAACTCATCCGGAACCTTTGGAAATCGATCCGACCAGTCCCGATAAGTCGTAAATGACGGCTCGAATCTATGGGTTCGGTCAAATTACCATTTTCCCCTCTAAAATCAAAATTTGAGGTTTCGGGTCATCACAAATAATATGATAAGAACAAATGCAGAATCCAAAGAGTGACATGGCAGATGAAGAACAAAATTCCGTTTGGTAATCCTAATTTTTCTTGTTTGCTATTGGGGGTTATAATACATATCACAGTGTGTATATACATACATGTCTTGCATTCATTGATTTGATGTACACACCGGATGTGACACGGGATGTGGGTAAGTTTAATTTAGGTTATACCTTGCTGTTTTCAGTCACAAGTTGAAGACAACTGAAGATGGAAACCACCAAAGGATGTGGTGCATTGGATGAGGCTGCTCCGCCTTTAACCAGAGGTCTAGGTTTCGAGCCATGGGAATGGATAAATCCTTGGTAAGGAGCGCTTCCCCCAAATGGGCCCTACGCGACGCGAATCCGGATTAGTCGGATTCCAATGCGGGTACCGAACACCGGATGAGAAACCAANAAATCCGGATTAGTCGGATTTCAATGCGGGTACCGAACAACGGATGAGAAACCAAAAAAAAGATGGAGATTCACTAACAAGAGTAATGTGTTAAGAGATTTGTTCTATTTCTCCTATTTAACTACTTACAGGTTTTGATCTAGTTGAATGACTGTTTGGTTTATAAAGTGATTTCTTTTCCATGTCAAGATACTTTAGTTGTTCTTCCCTTAAAGAAATTGGTATTGTTTTTGCTGTTAGTACTGTAGCTTATGGGCATGTACCACTGCCCCAAGAAAATTTCGACTAGAAAGGATAAGATAGAAGAGGGAGTAAGAGAAAATATCTGAAGCTATCATTTTTTTTAAATTATAGGTAAAATATGGCTCTTCCAATGCCTACAGAGGCAAAGCAATTAACAAGCACTTAAAATCCTCTAGAAACCTTATTATGGAATAGGTTCTTGCTAGTGGGATTTGGTTCCACATTCTACACCCTATTTTTTGCACAGAAGCCTATTTTTCAAAAGAGTGGGGGTACTGAAAGCACAAGTTTCCAATCATTGTGGGATTGAATATCTGAATTCGTGGACAGTCAGTTAGTGTTAAATATGACAAAATTAATAACAGTTGAAAAAAAAGGTAGTAAAACCATTACAGAATACAACAAAAAATCCAGGCCCCTAAATAAAAAATTTGAAGGAATAAAAAAATGATCAGTTTCAGTGCCTAATCTAGAAGATGAAACAACTATCATAGAACAACACAACAAAAAATTGCCATTTTAGTGCTTGTACCTCGAGGTATTGTATATACATGTCCCTAAGTTCATCAAGCATGTTCAACTATTAATCAAGGAGATACCGCCCTGACCCTATTCAGTTGCCAAAGATGACCCCTCGTCTTGAGCTACGTATAGGTTTTTATGATACAAAAAATACCTTATAGTTATAAGTTACTAAAGAGGATGGTACGTTGGGATTCTTCTAGTGCCGGATTTACACTAAACACAAGGGGTTCAAGAATTAATTGCGATTAATTTGAACTATGTATATTTATGCGTGTAAAAAAGATCGTACATATGCGAATAGCAGAACCCAATGACTTTGAATACTAGATTTACCACGCACTCCGGAAGATTCTAAACCAAATATATTGAGAGGCCTAACTCCTGTAAAAATACAAAGACAACAAACTGTGAAACAAAAATGAAGAGCTGAGTTCAAAAGCAATGAGAAAATTCTTGCAGATTTTTAGGATGGACATATCATAAAAAAGTATGGTTGATGCTAAACATAAAAAAGATAGTAGTAGTTTCATTCCCACACGTCTGTTAGGGTAGCCTAAGAACTGTCCAAAATGAAGATTCATTGAAAGATTTCGAGAAATTGCAGAAATTTCACAAAGATATTTTCATCATTGTCATGTTGAGTATGAATCTATTCTAATACTTCAAGGAAACATCAATAAAGACACTCTAAAATTACCCAATAGAGTAGAGTAAGGAATAGTAGGGTTTAATGTGAGAGTATCAGGAAAACAGGGTTAAGAAGCACAATAATTGGCTATGGCAGTTCTAAGCTTCATTTTTTTTGGGGCAAGAAAAGGTGGGCTTACCGTATGGAAATTGCTGGGATTTTTCGGACCGGTTCTTATGCCGACATGTTGGATACCACCCTTAGGTGCAAGGCATCTAAGAGGCGGGACATAGCCGAGAGGGAGAGCAAGAGGTCAAGACTACAGGAGGATAGAGTGGTGCTCCATCTGGGAGCAAGGGCAAGCATGGTCGTGGTCAATCTAGACCTACTCAGATAGCACTTCAGGTTACTTCCGAGGCACCCCAAGCCCAGCATGGCCAGCAGCAGACTCGGAGATAGAGAGGTGGATCATCTCAGACAGGGTCACGTTCATATTCTACTTGTGGCTGCACTCATCGTGGCGAGTGTTGGGGTACATCTCAAAGTTGCTACATTTGCAGAGAGGTTGGTCACATTACGAGGTTTTGACCTCGAGATAGTGGTACTGGTCAGAAAGGCACGCAGCAGCAGGGTACTATGGTTACCGCACCTCCTCCAGCAGAGCCAGTTAGACCAGTTCCTCATGGTACTCAGGGTCGTGGACGTCCAGGTCGGCTTTGTTAAAGTATATATACACATATAATTTATAGTGAGAGAGAAGATTCTCTAACACAGATAAATATGGGACCATGAACGAATGAAAGGAATCACTACACAAGAATAGAGCATTTTTTCTTCATTCACTGGTATCAGATCTTTTCTAAATGAATCATTTTCCCTTTGACAGGAACTCCTTTTACTTCTATCTACCTATGTCATTCTTTCTTTCATAAATCAAGAAATTTCCCACGGTCAAGCCTAGTAGAGCTCCTAGTCCGAAAATACTAGCAAAGATGCTATCAGGCCTAGTTACCATAAGAATGGAAGGGAAAGCGAAGGATAGAGACTATTTCACAAGAGCTTCAAGAAGAGTGAATTGAATTAGTCGCAGGTGACTGAACTGCAAGGATTTCTATTGTTGAGCCGGGTGAGCTACCTTAACGGCAGCCTGGTATTCCTTATTATTGATAGCAGAGGAAAGAGAACTCCGCCTTCTCCTTCGGTGGATTAGATTAGTTAGAGGACTTCCTTTAGCTCTAAGACTAGGGATGTAAGGAATTGGTGGGAAATCCAGAAAAGCAAAAATCCCACTCTTAGAACATTGTTGAAAGAGGAGAGCTGGTCTTGCACACTAAGTCATGAGTGAACCTAGGCTCTTCAAGACCAGCCTTTCACTCCTAAGAAGTGGGAATAGGAGTCAATCGATGACTGAAATTTCTTAGAAAGATTGCCTAATGCCTTATCTCTTCTGGATTCCATCTCACTCTATTTCGGTCCGAAGCCGATAGGATGTAAAAGTCGCAGAGCTAAGTTCCGATAGAGCTAGGTTCCGGGTATTCCTACCATTTTCTCTTATAGGTTACTCTTTGAACTCAACATTAAAGCACTGGAAGAGAATCACTATCCTCTTTCTAAAAGGACGGGGATTTAGGTCTATTCTTTATGTTCGATTTGGTGAGGCTAGCTTGACTTCACTCACTTCAGAGAGAGAAAAAAGAATAAGAAAGGAGCGTAGCAGCCAAAAAGAGAAAAAATCCCCTCTTCCGCTTAAGGTACCGAAGTCCCTAAGCTAATATCAATAGCAGTAGATTCAAAGGAAGTTCTTTCTAGAGCAGTAAGAGCCTATTCTGTCTTGCTTTTTGATTCAGTTCTGCTGCTAGGGTGAGCTAACTCCAAAAAACCCGTCCACAGTTCGGATTTCAGGCTGAAACTCGCCTGCATGAAGCCTGAATCGCTAGTAATCGCTGGTCTGCCATAGGGCGGTGAATTCCATCCAGGGCCTTGTACACACCCCCCTCTCCTTTTCTAACTGCCCAGATTGAATTCCTCTGGGAACAACTAAACTATTATCCAAAGGTCTAGTGGAAACTGCTTAGTCGAGGGAATCTACCCTTTTTGTCTCGTACCTCCGCTCCTAAGCTAACTAAGAGCGCTATCCAATCCTACGCCCCCTACCGAACCTGAGGATGAAACTTGAGATTCATTCTTCTCAAAACAAAAGCAGTACCAAAGATAGTAAGAAATCGGGACAAAACCTTCCTTTTTTTGGGGAAGAAGAAAGTACCGGATTAAGTAGGCAATCTTAGGACAATTATTTTTCTTCATTAGGGCTTTTAGCCCCGAGTCGATCGAGGGCATTTCACTCCTAGCCCAGAAGGGAAGGGCTNATTTTAGCCCCGAGTCGATCGAGGGAATTTCACTCCTAGCCTAGAAGGGAAGGGCTTGTTTGCGACTAGCAGTAGCTGGCAACGGTCTTTGACACATCTATTAGTTGAAGAGGCCTAAGACTGGTCTCTTTCCTCTCGTACCATGCCTGTTGAAAGTTCCTTTCCTTTTACCTTGAACCGGGTATGAATTCCTAAATCCATTTACCTCGACCAGGATCAACTCCTTCTATGCCCCAGGAAAAGCTAAAAGTAAAGCAGTCATCAATCAGAGCTAGTTTCACAGCTACCGTTTCGCACTCGCGGGTCAAAGAAGACCAATAAAATCTCGATTCAGCATAAGCAAGGGATGAGAGAGGCTTTACAAGGGCTCTTTCCCACTTAATAGATTCATTCCTTCGTTACTGCGGTTGTGGGTACCTGCCGTTCAGAGATGCTATCAGAGTAGGAAACTTAGCCAAGTTCTCCTGCCTAGTTTAGATAAAGCACCCCTTATCACCCCACAACATCTGGTTAGGAAACAAAGATTATTCTATTCCTAAAATAGCGGATTCTATAACAGCATTCTGCCTTTTCGAAGACAGAGCACTCGTGGCACACACTTGGCCTTTTTCCTTAGAAAGAGTTCAACCCACTTGAAAGAGGAAAGGGGAGTAGGCATAGTACTGGAAAGTACGGATTCGGGGTTCATCCCACAATCAAGCGCTACTTAAAAGTAAGGATAATTCCACTCTCAGTTAGTACATACCTTTTTTTTTAAGCAAGAACTCTTAATCGTTCGTATCACATACCCATGGGATACTTCACTGAGATGATGGTCGGAATTTACAAGCTGCTTTTATAGAAGCAGGTTAAGAAAGATAGCTGAAAGTGCTAGCATAAGGAAGAGATTCTATGGATGGAAAGAGGCCCTTCCTTGCTTTCAAGGTTTCGGTATTCAAAGTCAAACGATTCTTTGTTTAAGTTTAATAATAAAGTAAAGGAAATCGGACTGCTCTTCTCTCTTTTCTCTATTGAACTATGGAAAGCACTTTATAGTAGCGACACGGATTCACCACAACTTATGACTTCGCCAATGGGGCAAACGAAGGCTAACTCGTTTTGGTTGTTATGACTGGCAAGATTCAGTAGGTTCTTTCAGTGCGCTTTGGTCCTTCTTACAGAGACTATCCTTTGTATAAGTTATGATCCATCCAAGGAATGAGCTTCCCCAAAGTCAAATCCCGTGGACTACAAGGAAAATATAGAATCTCGCCCGGCAACAGCAGCTGATTCAATAGCAGATGGTCTTGGAAAGAACCTTTCATTCGATGCTTCTGATTCAACTCCTAGAAAACCAAGGAAGTATGCGCGAAGATAGGGTTAGCCCCTACGACATGCATTATCCAGGAATGATTATCCAGGAACTGGAAGATGGTTGGCGTGACACGCCTAAATCCCCCACAATCAATCCACAAGGCTTCAGGCGACTGGAGCAACCTTTGAAGGCGCTCAACCTTGTTCACCCTTTCAGCTAAGTATCCCACTTTTTCCTTGAGGGGAGCCGAGATTTTAAATATGCGGGCCTTCATCGCCTTAAGTCAATCTATCTAAAGAGCCTACCCTATAATAGATTCAGCTAAAGCTGTGCTTGGAAGATTTCTTTCTCAATCATGAATCCGAGCTTACTACTTGAATCACGAAAGGCGCTTTTTCTCACTATCTATTCAATTGCAACTTCATGCTCACTTATGAAATCAACTAATAAGGCCAAAAACAGAGCATGAAGTCCACTGGCATGAGAATCAAGCGGAGTAGAGACATAAGCAGATCCAAAGAAAAGAAGCAAGACGACTACTTCCATTTCTCTCCTTAGACCAACAGTACTATAAGACAGAAATAAGGCGATTATTACCTAATATAATAATGTGAATTATTATTATAATACCTAAAAAACAAGGTATATGAATTGCCAAGACTATCTGGACCTTACCCTTACACTCAACTTAGAGAATTCAATCTCGCTTTCACCCCTCAGAAGAACAGAAAGCACTAGGGGAATGAAATCCTGCGCTTAGAAAGAAAGGTAGGGGAAATAGACCTTTCATGACTAAAGGAAAGGGTAATGGTTATACAACTCTTACCACATTCACTACTTCCAAAGAAAGAACTCAAGGACTGGACTACGGAGGGACTTAGAAAAACCTACTAGCAACCTCTCTGCTTCCTATACTTAGAAAATGATCCCAATGAAGTCAATGGTGAGACAAAAGGAACCCCAGGATTGATTATTCCCTTAGGCCTATTCTCACTCCAACTAAGAAATTCAAATCAGAACATGAAGCAGGAGTCTAGCTAAGGCTAGTGCGCTAGAATTCAAATGTATTGTTCTAGTCTAAGGTTCGAACGTAGAACTGGCTCTATTTATCGATAAGCAACAATTGTTTACCCACAGACACCTAAGCCTTCTAGGAAAGTGCATAAACAGAGAGGGGAGGTAGCTTCCAGAAAGATAGAGTTATCACACAAAGGCGAAATGACTAAGATCTTGCTTAACCAGAAGATAGAATCCTATTCTTGAACTGGAGAGGCAGAAGGAAAGACATTCAGGGCTGAAAGAATGGAACTCGCTCTAAGAGACCCCAACTAGATAGGAATCTTCTGCCTATGGGGAGTCAACTGGCGCCTTCTTAAAGCACGTTCCCGGCTTTCTTCCTTTGCCTTCCCTAACTCTTCTGAGAAGAAAGGGGATCCTGCGCAAAGAAAGCCTCTAACAAGAGGATGCAGGCTGCTAACTCTAAAAGATTTGTTATCGAATACTTTCAAAAAAGGCTGCATTGCATAAGCATAAAATGATGCCAGAGAGAAAAGGTTAGAACTTATGCTTTGACTTGATTGATAGCTCTTTTCTCTTATACCTATTCCAAGCTGATAGAATGCGCATAGTAGTCCAACCCCGTTCGCCATTCCCACCCGGGAATCACTTCACTCCAATGCCTCGTCAGTCTTCTTGCATCTTTTCCAGCTTTGAAAATCGACTAAGTGTTGCGCCAAGCCTAGTTGTGAAGAGAAGAGTAGTCGAGCTATTGCAGAGTGAAGGAAGGTGTCTTGTCTTGGCCTAGGCCTACTTGTGTCAACACCCATAAAGTGTGGAATATAGTATATAATGTGATTATTGTATATAATATATATATATATTTAAAGTATATGTACTTTATTTAGTATTTAATCAGGAGGTTTCTCTTTTTCCTCAGGGAAAAGGATATCCCTTTGCCATTTCCTTGCGCTAGCTATCCACTCATCTTTTCACTTTTTATCATCATCATTTCAATTTATTTTCTGTTCTAATTCGAATTCCAGCTTTGGAATCTCTCTTCCTTATTTGGCTCTCTTTTCTTTATTAATTATCTAATAGACTTCTCTCTTTAGATAGATTTTGCTTTTCATAGTGTTTCCTTATGATTTTTCTTTTTTTCTAAAGCGGCATTCTCCCTTCTATCTATCTTTAATTGAATTATGGAACTTTCTCCTCGAGCTGCGGAACTAACAAGTCTATAAAGTTGAATTAGCAACTTTTACACTAATTTTCAAGTGGATGATATCGGTCGAGTGGTCTCAGTTGGAGATGGAATTGCACGTGTTTATGGATTGAACGAGATTCAAGATGGGGAAATGGTTGAATTTGCCAGCGGTGTGAAAGTAATAGCCTTGAATCTTGAGAATGAGAATGTAAAGATTGTTGTCTTTGGTAGTGATACTGCTATTAAAGAAGGAGATCTTGTCAAGCGCACTGGATCTATTGTGGATGTTCCTGCGGGAAAGGCTATGCTAGGGCGTGTGGTCGATGGCTTGGGAGTACCTATTGATGGAAGGGGGGCTCTAAGCGATCACGAGCGAAGACGTGTCGAAGTGAAAGCCCCTGGTATTATTGAACGTAAATCTGTGCACGAGCCTATGCAAACAGGTTTAAAAGTAGTAGATAGCTTTGTTCCTATAGGTCGTGGTCAACGAGAACTTATAATCGGGGACCGACAAACTAGAAAAACTGCTATTGCTATCGATACCATATTAAACCAAAAGCAACTAAACTCAAGGGCCACCTCTGAGAGTAAGACATTGTATTGTGTCTATGTAGCGATTGTACAGAAACGCTCAACTGTGGCACAATTAGTTCAAGTTCTTTCAGAAGCGAATGCTTTGGAATATTCTATTCTTGTAGCACCCACTGTTTCGGATCCTGCTCCTCTACAATTTTTGGCCCCATATTCTGGATGTGCCATGGGGGAATGTTTCCGCGATAATGGAATGCACACATTAATATCTATGATGATCTTAGTAAATGGCCGTAGCATATCGACAAATGTCATTATTGTTATGCCGACCACCAGGTCGTGAGGCTTTCCCAGGGGATGTTTTCTATTTACATTCCCGTCTCTTAGAAAGAGCGGCTAAACAATTGGACCAGACAGGCGCAGGTAGCTTGACTGCCTTACCCGTCATTGAAACACAAGCTGGAGACGTATCGGCCTATATTCCCACCAATGTGATCCCCATTACTGATGGACAAATCTTTTTGGAAACAAAGCTCTTTTATCGTGGAATTAGACCTGTGATTAATGTCGGCTTATCTGTCAGTCGCGTTGGGTATGCCGCTCAGTTAAAAACTATGAAACAAGTCTGCGGTAGTTCAAAACTGGAATTGACACAATATCGCGAAGTGGCCGCCCTTGCTCAATTTGGTTCAGACCTTGATGTTGCGACTCAGGCATTGCTCAATAGAGGTGCAAGGTTGACAGAAGTACCGAAACAACCACAATATGCACCACTGCCAATTGAAAAACAAATTCTAGTCATTTATGCAGCTGTCAATGGATTTTGTGATCGAATGCCACTGGACAGAATTTCTCAATATGAGACAGCCATTCCAAATAGTGTCAAACCAGAATTACTACAATCCTTTTTCGAAAAAGGTGGCTTAACTAATGAAAGAAATATGGAACCAGATACATTCTTAAAAGAAAGTTCTTTAGCTTTTATTTAATACAATACAAGGAAAGGAAAAAGGTCTCTTAGGGATACCACAAATAATGGAGTTACTAGTACTTTTTCTATCTATGAAGTAGGACGAGTGTCCTACCTAATTCAATGCTAGGTAACCAAGTTAGTATCCTAGCGGAGCTCTTGAATGGGGGAACATCCTAATGGATGAGTATGAGCACGTTATACATATCATATTAGACCCCCCCCAAAAAAAAAATAGAAAAAGCAAAAATAGCTAAAAACAACCTGCTTCCTTTATCATATATATGAGATGGCAGGCCTTTTTAAGCAAAAGGTGATCCATTATCGGTTGTAGTCTTCTTGACATATCAAGTCAATAGGGCGAGGCTCCTAGCAATGGGAGGAAAGGGGAGTGGGTAAGCGAGCTCCTTTCACTTGACTGGTTAGTTAGGAGTGATCTTTTTTCGCACATCTCCACTCTTTTTCTCTTTCAAACTAAGAGGATTGGAATTTGGCCAAGATGTGATCTATCTCTTTCCTTGGTTGTAGTGGAACTTTGGTTTTATTTCCCAAGGAACCGTTTCACTCGGCGTCGAATGATCAAAGCTAAAAGATTTAGGCATCTTTTGAGCATGTTCAACTTCCAAAATTCCTGGAGTTCTATGCTACGACATTATCACAGAAAGAAAACATGGCTAGTAGATAACTATTTTGTTATTGTAGAAAGCGATCAGTTCTTTTGATCTTGTTCGGGCTTGGAAAAGCTTCCTTTTTCAATTCCAGAAGTTACGGAGCCTATGTAGAAGAAGTTGTAGATGAGCACCAACACGGTTCAGGTCCCGACACATAGGGGATTAATTAAGCTGCAAGGATCGTGAATCAATGGAAGGGAAGAATGAGACCATAATTTGGAAGTCTCTCCCGACCAAGACCTAGATGTCAACCTAACCAATTACGTCATAATTGTGAAAAGGAAGACCCACCCCCAGAGCCAGAACACAGGCGCTGACCTCTACGCCACTAGCACAAGTGATTAAGAAAATATCACGTCGCCAAAGGTGGAGGTATCGCCATCTACAGGCCGAGTCATGAGATCTAAAGTGAAAATACTCGACGCCGTGAATCAAGAAATTTGGGTGATATACATACGAAGGTGTTGGTCCATCGGTGACTTAGGGGAAATCATCTGCGCCGGTGTAAAAAAAGAAATTCAACATTTTTACAGTAGCGAGGAGAAGGAAAGGAAAAGTATGGATTAGTTGAAAGAGCTACTTCTTCGAGCTGAGTGGGGTCGCGCCCCTTCCTTCTTCTAATAAGAGAGAGCGAAAGACGCTAGGCACACTCTTATTTAAACCTTTCCAATCTCTCTTAGCTCCCGACCCAATGGAAATTCTAGTTCTTATTCACTGGAAATGCTTCCTTTACTTCTGCTGGTAATGGAAATGCTGAAGTTTGAGCTTGTATTTTCCTGTCTTCTCTGCCTTGCCCACTCTACCTTATTTGCTGGAGGGAGGATATGATTGTAGAAGCTGAAGTCCCATTCAATTCATATAATTTCACCGACTACCCTCTTACTCGCACTCCTACTAACTAGAATGAGGACAATCAGACTAACCCCAAAAAAGAACTCTCACTCGAGAAAGAGGCCCCCTTTCTGCCTTTCTTTCTTGATTCGTCTTTCATCTCAGTGTCTTATCCGTATTGAATGTATACTATCCCCCTATCGGACTAAGGGTTTTGATCGAATATTCCTCTCTCTACCTGAATTCAATCAGTAAGAAAAGAAATATTACATAAAGAGTGAAATTCCATAAAACGTGTTCCGAATTCAATGTCTATCGCCATCTCCTTGGCACACGTGACGGTTATCACCTCTACCACGTCCTCCTTAACATCCCTTGTTATCTCGTGCGGGATTCTTCCTCTGTTGATGCTTCTACTGGTCATCTTTACCAGCTCTATCTCCTCTACCGAATCTCCTGCGACTTCATCCTCCCCTTTTTCTCATAAGTAAGCTCTTCTCCACGGCGTATTTTGACTCTTACCTTCGCTTATTTCATTCGGTTTTTTGTTTTTGGTTTAAGCAGAAGGTCCTTCGACCCTCAAAGCAATACGGTATGCTCCTTATATGCTGTCCAGAAAAGACAAATGCAATTCAAAAAGACAGCTCAAATATTGACTTTTGTCTTCCTCCTTCACTCTACATCGTAAAGACAATAGGTTAAAATCCTTCATGTACTTTCTTATAGAAATTTTTTAAAAACCTTGTTTCAGATTCTTAAACTTATTTATGAATTCCGCTTCGACTTCACCTGGTATAAATTAATTCTTAAACTTCAGAACTTCTTGTTCTTCGTAGCTCTTCTCCTCCAGCTCCCTCTTCTGTCGTACATGTGCTCACCATAAACCTGCATTTTTGTTTTCTTCAACTTCGTGGTAATGAAACGTACCCGCTCTGGGTTCAAAATCTCTTTTAGTTCAAAATACTGGTCCATCGCGATTAACCAGTCTAAGACCACGTCACGGAGGGGTCTCGGCTTCCATAAAAAAAGTAAGGAACTTCTACGCTAGTCTTCACAATTACTCCACTTCCCTAATTATCTGTGCTTCTCCTCCTCCTTCCCTTCCTTGATTCGAGGAGGTTATATAATAGTAACAGAAGGAGACATGTATAGAATAGAAGTCCTCCCCAGTCACTAAACCTAGCTCACCAAGCCTTAGGAGTGCTCCGCCGTGGGCTTGGCTTGTAGCGACTGAATCCTGTTTCCGATAGAGCACCATTGATTGGTCTATTGGCAAAAACCCGGGAATTCAAGATTTTGTTTTGTCCTCCGGACATTTATTATGCTTTCACTACTGCTTGTCAATTTGAATTGCATCAAAGCTCTCGTTCGAACTTCTTATACGGGAATTCTAAATAAGAACTCGAGACTTGAAATGAATCCAAATGGAGGTTCTTTCTCAAGGCGTAAGGAATAGCACGCAAAAGACATCCTGGAAAGACAAAGACAGGATTTCAACATAAAAAGCGGTGGATGAGCGGTAATGGCTGGGGAAGGGGAAAGTACATCCTTTTGTTCTCAGTTCGTGGGAATTGCTTCCATCACTAACCAGTTCAGCAAGGCTAGTGGGCTTTTGTGTTCGAACCTCAAATGCAGACCTGTTCGACAAGACAAAATCCATCAACAAACCTAGGTCAAATTTTTGCGTGTACGAGCTAGCCATCAACAGACGGACATCCTTTTACAGTAGTCTTCCCCTATTACGCATAGCCTTTTCTCCGTTAGGCTCCTGTAAGGGCGGGTATGAGAAGGGTCCCCCTATCCCTTGTCAAAGCTTAATTATCCGTGAATGAGAACTCGTTTTGCTTGTTGGCTGGCTTATGATGGTTTCCTGTCCCAATTCAACATATTCCTTTTTTTGCTCCTGCTTGGTAGCAGGCTTGTGTGCGAGCTTGGTCCGATTTCAATTCCTAAAGCCCACAGAGAAGGGTTTGGAGCCTCGCTTTCCATGCTGCTCCCTCTGCCAATGTGTTGGCGTCAATGAAGGTTTAAAGCCTCTTTCCATCAACACCGAAAAGCTAGTAATATTATGTGTCTTTTTGAGCGAGTGAAGGGCTTCACGGATGTGGAGCACGAACGCATAAAACTTTTTGCTTTTCCTTTCCCTCCCTCGCTTACAGTTACTTCCAATTCCAACCAATTTATAGTTAATGCACCCATAAGAACCCGACAATCCCCCGTATGGAGCCACCGTTGTTTCGTCTGGCATGTACCCTCTAGTCACCACTCCTCAGAGTATGACAAAGTGAAAGGAGACAAGACTCACCTACCCCTACTTTGTCAATCACATCCGTCTCGTCTATTCTATTCTCGAAAGCGTGTAGACAGAAGACCCTTTTTTCGGACTGTCTTGTTTTCAGGCCTCCACGGCCGTACGAGGTTCTCCATTCTCAGAAAGCTTCAACTTTCCCACGTGTGCGCAAGCTTGCGAATAGTTTCTGCGATCACTCTACGTAATTTTATAAACCGGTTTATGCTTGNACTTGCAAATAGTTTCTGCGATCACTCTACATAATTTTATAAACCGATTTATGCTTGTAGCTACCCCCGGGGGAATACGTGTAATAGCCCCGCGGGGAACCCCCGCGTGAAGGCGGGAATCTCTTTGAATTTGTCTCTGCGATTGGTCTTTCCTGCAGCTGGACCGCACCTTTGCTTCGCACCTATGGTTTGTATGCAAAATAAAATATTGAATAAGGGTTTAATAAGGAGATCTCTTAATTACATGATCAAGGAACAGTGTTTTCGAACATTACTTACGAGAATCTCAATCCTTCTGCCTCACCTTCCGAAAGGGTAGTAAGAAGGGGGGTTCGGGTGCGCTTCTTCTTCCTGCCGGTTCAGGAGCTTAGGCCCAAGCGGTAGTAGTTTCCTAGTTGGAGTTGGCACACGTAGGCCCGACACCAGAGGTTGGTTGGCGCATTCGGTAAAGCATTCCGCTAGCTGGCGCATAGCAAGCAAGAAAGCTCAAAGCCAGCAGTAAGGTCCGGAGCAGGAGCATTAGGGTAGGCGATGGCCGCTGCATGGTGGAATTTAGCAAGTTGCCGGAAAACGGCACCACCTACCCGAGCAAGAGTTGNGGAGGGTTCAGGTGCGCTTCTTCTTCCTGCCGGTTCAAGAGCTTAGGCCCAAGCGGTAGTAGTTTCCTAGTTGGAGTTGGCACATGTAGGCCCGACACCAGAGGTTGATTGGTGCATTCGGTAAAGCATTCTGCTAGCTGGTGCATAGCAAGCAAGAAAGCTCAAAGCCAACAGTAAGGTCCGGAGCAGGAGCATTAGGGTAGGCGATGGCCGCTGCATGGTGGAATTTAGCAAGTTGCCGGAAAACGGCACCACCTACCCGAACAAGAGTTGTGCTCACCGGGTAAATCCGGAGAAGGGGAAATTCAAGTAAGAATGAATAAGAATAAGAAGAATTTCTTAAGTAAGGTAGTCGCTTCTTTTTTTCGGTATACTGCTCCGTTTGCAGAGCGAATGAACATAAGTCAAATCGAATATGAGGAGGAAAGTGAGATCGTTGTCCTATCTTTATCGTCGAATCCCCAAATGTGCATCTTCGAGTGTTTCAGCCGATCCCCAATCTCCCAATATCAATATTTCGTCTGCTCAAGCCAGTACAGGTACAGAAGTGGCTACAACGGAGCAACTTACTCCTGAGATGGATTTACCGATTGAACTAGATTTACCCGCCTTTTTCACCCAAGAGGATTTCCCCGTGCTACCGAGTTTTGAGCAGACTACGGATCCATTCGACGATCTTTTTGATAATATATGTGAACAAATAATAGCTATAGTCCAACCATTTCCCGAATTTCAAGGGTGGGATTTGTATTTTTTGGACGAAGTTATTTCATTGTCCCTTTTTTCCCTGATGGATGAATATTATTTTTCCATTGAATGCCTCCAAGGCATATACGCAGATTTAATCACCAATGGTGATTCTTTAGCCTTTTTTCTTAATTATTGAATTGAAGTTATATAAAAAATGAACTGACAAAGCGTCTGTTCATGGAGGTTGTTTTAGTTTTTGTAGTTGCAAGAATTTATTTCTCACGATTGGGTTGGTGTTCAGTGTACCGCTTGTGACGCCTATGCTTTGCATGAACATCTCAATGTCCAAGATAAAGAGAACGAGGGGAATAATCGACGAGGTGAGTGTTCTCGGAGAGAAAATCGTGATGGAAAAAGCGTGAGGAGAATTCTACACTCAAGATGTTAGAAGGTGCAAAATCAATGGGTGCAGGAGCTGCTACAATTGCTTCAGCGAGAGCTGCTATAGGTATTGGAAACATCCTTAGTTCCTCGATTCATTCCGTGGCGCGAAATCTACCATTGGCAAAACAATTATTTGGTTATGCAATTTTGGGCTTTGCTCTAACCGATGCTATTGCGTCATTTTCCCCAATGATGACCTTTTGACCTCATTCGTACTCCAAGTCTGTTAGTAAGAGTTTACGCTGGGTGGGTAAGCAGGAGGGGATCCCTGTGGTTAGACTAACTGGCCGAGAAGGTTAGCGAGGTTCCTGCTATGGTGAAGTGAAAGATATTTCACTATAGTGGGAAGAAGACAGGTGGGAGCGAGCGGAGCGACAACAAAGCAAGCTCTAGTGGTGGGTTGTCTTCGCGGTCCCATTTAATCGACATAGTCAGAAGCAATGGATGTTGTAAACGCACAAGTGAAACATGAATGAGTATAAGTTTTGGGGGATGTAATTTCGATCTAAACCCGGAAACCCATATCTTTATCTACAAAATTACTTCGTCCTTGTTTTTTATCCCTTTTTCATTTGTGCATCTTTCTCCCATGCTTTCCGTTGGTCAACAACCAACCAAAGTGCTCTATACTTCTTCACGACTCGTACAGGCTTGACGGAGTTAAGCTGTATTAAGGGAATTGTTTTGTTTCAATCAATCAAGAATGCCTCAACTGGATAAATTCACTTTTTTCACACTGGATCTAGCGTAGATCGTCGCTAGCCCACTTGAACAATTTGAAATAATCCCATTGATTCCTATGAAAATAGGAAACTTATATTTCTCATTCACAAATCCATCTTTGTTTATGCTACTAACTCTCAGTTTGGTCCTACTTTTGGTTTATTTTGTTATTAAAAAGAGAGGAGGAAACTCAGTATCAAATGCTTGGCAATCCTTGGTAGAGCTTATTTATTATTTCGTGCTGAACCCGGTAAATGAACAAATAGGTGGTCTTTCCAGAAATGTTAAACAAAAGTTTTTCCCTCGCATCTCGGTCACTTTTACTTTTTTGTTATTTTGTAATCCCCAGGGTATGATACCTTATAGCTTCACAGTTACAAGTCATTTTCTCATTAGTTTGGGTCTCTCATTTTCTATTTTTATTGGCATTAATATAGTGGGATTTCAAAAAAATGGGCTTCATTTTTTAAGCTTCTTATTACCTGCACGAGTCCCACTGCCATTAGCACCTTTTTAGTACTCCTTGAGCTAATCCCTTGTTGTTTTCTAGCATTAAGCTCAGGAATACGTTTATTTACTAATATGATGGCCGGTCATAGTTCAGTAAAGATTTTAAGTGGGTTCGCTTGGACTATGCTATGTATGAATGATCTTTTATATTTCATAGGGGATCTTGGTCCTTTATTTATAGTTCTTGCATTAACCAGTCTGGAACTAGGTGTAGCTATATCACAAGATCATGTTTCTACGATCTTAATCTGTATTTACTTGAATGATGCTATAAATCTTCATCAAAGTGCTTATTTTTTATAATTGAACAAAAGCGAGTCTGAATGGGTATACTTAGTCGTGGAGCATTCCGAGTATTTTCTTTAGGGATTGTTCCTGCGCATCTCCTTACTTTATAGCAGTTATTGCTCTGGTTCCAGAAGGTATAGCTCTCGCCTCAGCTTTTTCTTTGAAATCCGAGACTATTCCAATTTCCTTGTGAGATAGGCAAGCAGAAGGGAGAACTAGACGTATCTTGCTAGGCAAAGACAGGTTAGAATGGATAGCTCGTGAGTGGGATTGACGGGATAGATCACTATTGCAGAAGGAGGTAGAACCGGGGAATAATTATGGCTATAAAGGTCCTCGCCCTCTTAGGAACATGGTGCTAAAAATTCAATCTCAAAGCGGTACTAAAGATTAGGCAGAGGAAGAACTAGAACTAGAATTCTTCGCCCCTCCCCTTGTACCAAGAAGAAAGTTCAGAACATAAGGATAATGGGCTCGTCTATTATAAGTTATTAGTTTACGGAGCTATCTCAGATATCTGGAGTAAGGAGACGTGACAGTATAGTTAGAGTTCTATTTCTAGGGAGGAAGATACTATCAAGCTCACTCTCGGCCGGGATCGAAGCAGAAGGTAGAACGTAATATCTCTTGTTGGTTCAGCTCATCAAGCTATTACAAAAGAGTCCAGCGGAGACAAAGAAAAAAGCCATTTTTACGGTATTTTCACTTCCAGTCCGGATCTATCCTAAACCAAGGAGCGGGGCTAAGTGAGGGGCATAGCGATACCGTGTTCATACTCGAGTTTCTCAAATCCAGTAGGAATATCAGGAATACTAGGATCTAGTAGGAGCTTGCCTTGGAATGTAGTGAGGGAGCCCGGAGCTATTGAATTATTTCCTAACCCAAGGAGAAGAATAGGACTCTTTACTAGTATCATAACCTCTCTATGGGAAATGGAACTTAGATCACGATGTGAACCTACTTATGAGTGGAATTTCGTTGACAAGCAAATTCCCCGGGAAAACGAACTTTTCTCCAATTGAGATGCTTTCTTCATTTATGGATTTTATGCGAGATTTGGTTAGTGTGAAGTGTGATACTGGCTCAGAAGGAAAAGCTATATGCTTAACACATAGAGTTCGATGTAGGTAAGGATGTGCTCCAAAGTTTTCAATTCCACCTTATCAACCCTAAAAGAGCTAATACGGGCTTAGCCTGCCTTTTATCTTATCTTTCTATTCTAGGCGAGGAGTGAATTTAGAATAAATAGCCCCAGAAAAAACTACAAACTAGTCAAAGGACAACCTGCCTTATTCTTCTCCCGTTCGGGACCCCTATTTTCTCGGAGATAGCCTGGTCTGAGCTAGAACAACAAATTCGTGAGCAAGAGCATAGTTCACAGCTGATTCAACAACAACCATTTTTTCTGGGGAACTTTCATATGAGTCTGTTCTTTCTTTTAATCCACTATTAAGGTTCTAAATTTTCTGCTGAATATATAGGATAATTACATTCTTGAAAGGATCAAGGGCTCTACCCTCTCGCATAAAGTCTTACGCTCTTATCGTCAACCTTCGTGGCTTTTTGCTCGTTTGGTCTCGCTATTTCATTCCTGGTTCTCTCTTTCAAGCTTCTTTCCATCCTGGGGATTTCTTCTCATTCTGTCCGTTCTGCTAGCTGGTGTCGCCTTCTCTCTTACTTATCTATTCCCATCCATCGTTACCTCTCCTACTCCACTACTTCCCTCCTTCAAGGCATGATTAATGCGCCTTAAACCTCTCTCTTGAAAAAGAGCATTTTTAGTGGAGCCTTAGCACGTGAACCCATAGGAACAGGGCCCTTCTTCTTTGCAAAAAAATGATGAATTATCATCACATCAGTAGTCGCAGAAAGAAAATCTTGGTATTGACTTATTGAAAATCTCTTTGAGATTGCTTAGACAAATATTTTTGTGTGAGGCCGCTGTTCCCCACCTTTCTTACCTTGTTTTTTGGGCTTAAAATTTTTTGACTCATAAGCCCTCCGTATCTAAAGATAGATGGCTAAAGGGCGGGTTCCGCAGTTAACTAAGAAGGAAATAGATTGGCTTGGAGAGGAAAGGAAAACCGGGACTGAAAACAAAAAGGACAGGAATGAATTGAATAAAGAAAGAATATATAAAACCTTGAGAATTTTCTCCTCTCGGCAATGCAATGGTTGATAGTAAAAAAAGGGTATCTGCATAGAAGGATTGCTGGTATACGGGGTAGATGTTTATCTTTTCGACTTCAGCAAAAATGTTCAAAGCACCACATTCGTCAGTTATCTTGATGTCGAAAGGGAAGAGGATAGGGTCTTACTTACTTAAAAGTAAAAAAAAAGGGAAGTTCCCTGTCTTAGTTTCATTTCCTTGAACTGGCTTCTACCCTGCAACGTTCCCTTGCTTTGTGGGTCGTTAATTAATCAGTTTTAAAAAGAGGGATGGATTTCGTCCTTTCTTTGAGTCGTTAGGCTAGTAAAGCGCTACTTCTAAAATGATCGTTAAGGTCATTCACTCGGTGGCTCTGCTACTGATGGATCAAGATATGCTGCCTGCCTATGATGCCAAAGGTGCTGCTGGTGGATATGCCAAAGATGTCCGGGCTCTGAAACGGGTACTTGAAATGCTAAAGGTACTTCTTATGGTCCTGTTTCAACCACCCTTACTTCTCTACTTTTTTCTTCAAAAACTTAAGCTACTTAGACTGATGCTGGCAATCTCATAGGGAGATATCTGGACCTGGAGCATCTCGTCTTGATCTTTATTATATTAGGATGCAAGGAAAGGGAAAGAAGGTGATAAGTAATAAGAGGAAAGAAGAATGTTAAAGAAGTCCCTATAAGTACTTCACTTAGCCTTTCTATAGTCTTTCTTACCCTCTTCCCTCAAAGCGCACTCTTTCATCCATGCACATGGTTCTTACTTTCATTTCCCTCTTCCTCACATAAGAGCGCATCTTGTTTTAAAAGATTAGTTGTAGATGAGTCGGTTCGATCACCCCACATATCGATGGTTTTTTAATGCCATATCCTAGGCCCATCTAGTTGATCGAGGGATAGACGAGTATAAAGAAGGGATGGATAATGTTTTATTTGATCTTGATTTGATGTATATGTTACGATGACTTCATATGAAGGAGGATTGGGGGTACGACAGATAAGAAGAGCGACCCAAAAATGGAAAGAAGAGTATGAGGGGCAGCGACTCACTGATAATAAGAAGAACTCACATTCTCGTCCAGACAAATGACTAACCTGTTAAGGCATCTTTCTAAATGACCATCCTCTCCCATTCCAGTTCTTTTCTCTTTTTTTAGGGACAAGTTCATTTTCATTTCCTTGATATGGCCAGGTGTGAAGCAACTTCACGATCCAATGAATTCCCTAAAATCGGATGACACAAGGAGAACTAGAATAGGCTGATTGATCCAGGTAGAGACATGCTCCAATTGAAAGGAACCGCGCGTACACTATAAAGACGTATAGGCAAGACTTTGTTTATGATCATATGGATCACTTTTCGTGACTTTTCTTTCCATAGGCATAGATTGCAGTCTAACCAGCTTTCTAACTTTAGGGGACCGGGAATCAAACTTTTGATCCTCCTCGTGCCTACTCTCGTCTTTCAAATTAAGCTTCCGATTTAGTTGGTGTAGACGCTGAAGGATCAGCTGACACTAGATAGGAAAGGTTTTTGATTGAAGCTCTCGAACCTGTTTCGAAGTCACTTTAGGATTCGGTTTTCGATTTTGATGTTCCGACATTCTGATTCGAGGTGTCTCTACTCAGGTTTGCCTACCTCTCTAGTTGCAGAGAAAGAAGAGGGGCTTTGAAGCCTTAATTCAAGCTAGAAATCTCGCTAGAAAACTAGCCATATCGATCTAGGTAAGTGGTGACGACGAAAAGGCTTTTAAGCTTGAGGGGTGGTGAGCGAGGTAGGATAAAATGGTATTTGAACCAGGCGGGCTAAGGAGGCCCTATGTAGGATTTTCATGGGTGGTGGGCAGAGAAAAAATCCATTCATTAAACCTTTTGGAACTGGAGACGAAGAGTCGTTTAAAAACCTTTTCAAAAACAACTTTGTAGAGGGCGGGTATCACGCTCAATAGAACCATACTTTGCTATGTCAATAGTCAATAGGAGAGGGAAATAAAGAGAACAACAAGAGGAGGCCTTTTTCTTTGTATTTATATATTTCGAAAATCGAATCATCATGCACTTTAGGCCCTTCTGAAGTCCATGAGACGGGGTCACACGAGTAGCAAAAGACTGAGATTGCTCATGTTCTCATTCTTCACACAAACCCAGGCTAGGAAGCTTGAAAGCCATATCATACCATATGGATTTAGAAAGTCCGATCAAAAAACAATAAAAAAGGACTGAGAAGGCTTGAATGGATGGCTTCCAAGTCCAGGGCTCAATCCTGCACAATTCAGACCAGCTAATATCTGTTTAATTTACTTAATGCACTCACAAGCCTTTGCATCTCTGCCCTAGCTTCGTGTTAAGGGAACAACTTACTCTATTGACGTAATATTCATTCATAGTGGCTAGGCAGACCATTCTGAAGACGGAGGGCCCTAAGAAACCCAGAAAGAAAAAAACCAATATAGGAACTACAACTAAGAGAGAATAAGAATAAGAAGAATTGCTTAAGTAAGGTAGTCACTTTTTTTTTTCGGTATGCCGTTCCGCGAGCAAGGAGTGCCACGCACGAGCAGAGAAAAAAGAAAGCAAGGGGAATTCTTCTCTTTTTGGGGAGAAATCCTTTGATTGCGTATTGAATATAGATCCATGTCTTTCTTGTTCCACTAGCTAAGACCAAATTGTCACATGTCCCTTTCTTTAGTACAACCTTCTTTTTTGATGTCAAAGACCAGAAGCTACGCGCAAATTCTCATTGGATCTCGATTGTTCTTAATAGCGATGGCTATTCATTTAAGTCTTCGAGTAGCACCACTAGATCTTCAACAAGGTGGAAATTCTCGTATTCCGTATGTACATGTTCTTGCGGCTCGGATGAGTATTCTTGTTTATATCGTTATGGCTATAAACACTTTTTTGTTCCTATTAACAAAACATCCCCTTTTTCTTCGCTCTTCCGGAAACGGTACAGAAAAAGGTGCATTTTCTACGTTGTTTACCTTAGTTACTGGGTGTTTTCGGGGAAAACCTATGTGGGGCACCTTTTGGGTGTGGGATGCTCGTTTAACCTCTGTATTCATCTTGTTCCTTATTTACCTGGGTGCACTGCGTTTTCAAAAGCTTTCTGTCGAACCGGCTCCTATTTCAATCCGTGCTGGACCGATCGATATACCAATAATCAAGTCTTCAGTCAACTAGTGGAATGCATTGCATCAACCTGGGAGCATTAGTCGATATGGTACATCAATACATGTTCCTATGCCCATTCCAATCTTGTCTAACTTTGCTAACTCCCCCCGCCCTGTTTTTCAATTGAGCTCATCTCCTCCCTTCGCTAGTTAGAGTTGTGCTCTCTTGAGCAGCTTGCGTGCACTGTTGGCGGAGCTACTTCTTGTTACTGGATGCCCGGTGCGCACCAAAGCACAGACTCTACTCACCCACTACTGGACTAGTCTACGGGCCGGTGAGACTATTACACTACCGATTGATGGACTTACTAATTTGCTGACTGATTCAAGGAGTTAAGACTGGCGGTTCGGTGATCGAGCGAAGGCTTGGTTCCTCCCTCGCTGTACTGAGGGAAGCCTTTCCCACTTCATCTATTATATATATATATATATTATTATATAATGTAGATGATGATTTATTGAAGATTTCCTTTCTATAATAAGTCTACGAGATGAATTGGACCTCAGCCCGAAGAGCACTTCCCTGGCAGAGAGATTGAAAGAACGGAACTCCAACGCACTGATTGAGCTAGCTAGAAGCAGGAACTCTTATTTATTTAAGTAAGGCCAGCTGTAAAAAAAGAAAACAAGAGGTTCGTGGTTGTACCGATACCAGTTGACAGCAATTGGCCAGTTTCTTACAGTTGATCGATTTTATCCATAAGAGCGATAAGAGGATGATATTTACAAGGACGGGAAGCGGCATCGAACAAGAAGAGCTGGAACCGAATCACCCTTTGAAAAGCTTCTATCTGACAGGAGGAAGTACTCTACTAGTGAATGAAAGGAAAGATGACGCCCAGGCGAAGTCAATTTATTCAAGAGTCCTCTTTAATTCAGGTAACTAATTAAGCCCATCTATCTACCAGCAAAGGCAGGTTAGAATGGTAATCTATGCTAGGAGTGCCCCTTACCTTAAACCTTAAGTAGCTCACTGAAGGAAGTGTGAAAGTAAGCAAGCAAAGTCTCAACCCGAAATCAATAGCCTGCAAGAAATAGAAAGGAAAAATCCCATCTCTTTCCAGTAGTATGTAGCTTTACTTCCTTGAACTTCTATGGAGGGCTTACTTTGCGCAGTTGAGTGGCGCTTGTTGAATACCTCTTGTAGTCCTGATCTCAACAATTACATATATAAATTGAAGTAAGTCACTTTTAAGACGCACGACTAGAAGAAAGAGATCTTTCTATTGATAGGAACAGAACTTCTTAGAAAAGCTGCGAAGACGAGACTAGTTTCAAGCAGAATCCGAATAAAGAAAAAGGCAGGGTCGGAGCAGATGTTAGTAAGTGAAAGAAAAAGGAAGCTTTTACAGCTATATAAAATGAAAAGTAATCACCTTTAAGAATATTAAATAATATTGTAGAATAAGATGGAAAGTAGAAGTAGAAAGAAAGATTTTTTCTCTTTTAGCGAGGAAGAGAAAGAAGAAGCAGATGCTAACTCAACCGAATAAGGAGAGGTTTTAGGCGGAAGAAAACAATTCGGCTAAAGAGGGTTGCAGTTGAACTATATACAAACATCTCTAGCTGGAAAGGGGGATAAGCTCGACAAAGACTTCGAAGGAAAGGAGGTAACCAACTACTAGACCGAAAGGAAGGGGGTTTACCAACTGATCAATAAGTAGTTGAGGGGGGAACTGGTCCTACTACTGAGCCAGGATCAAACTCTTCCTTTCCGGTTACATTGGCTTGGCCTTTTGGACAAGCNTGAACTGTTCCTACTACTAAGACGGGATCAAACTCTTCCTTTCCGGTTACATTGGCTTGGCCTTTTGGACAAGCATATAGCACATGACCACCCTTCTTTCCGACCCAAATTGGAAGAATTTTCCACATACTGAGGTTTTGGGTCTTCATGAGTAGTTCTTGTCGACGATGCCTTGAAAAAAGTCCTTTGTTGAGCCGGCTTTCGCCCCTGACAAAGGACTTTCCCTGGGTTGGGACTCTTTGGATAGTTCTAGTTGCTTCGATTCCACTCATGTCAGCTCATAACTTCGCTCCTCGATCGCTTTATCTTTCTAGTGATCTAGTGATGCGGGAAGGGAATGATAATTAGACTCCTATAGCAGTTCGGGAGCATCGGCATCTATTTGGTAGAATATAACGACCTGATCTCTTTGCTNAGTAGGATATAATGACCTGATCTCTTTGCTTTCGATGGCTGCTCGGGGCTGAAACATAGTGGAAATGCGAATAAGATCGATCACGGCTCATAAGAAGTACAGAGGTTCTTGTAAGTTGGGTCAGCGGTTCCAGTGACTCAAGGAATAAGGCATTTTGGCACTGTTGAAGTGATTGGCGGAAATGCCCTTGAGACGAGAATCCCGTTGAAATGGAAAGTCCTTGGTCTACATACATCAGTAGTAGGTTACACTTATATTATTGAAAAGGAGTTATCGTCCTCAAAATCCTTCCCCCCTTGGTCGAGTTGGCTTAAGCCCGAATCCATCCTTACGGAAGAAGGGCGGGATATCAGCTACGAGAGAGAGTCCTTGTTGTTCATCTCTGCCTCGCGACGCTGCTGACCCCTACCGGGACCTTTTTCCTTTATTCGCTACAAGACTGGTCCAAAATTCTAGTTCGTGGAACTCACCCTTTATTTCTGTTAATCATTCATGACCCCTGAAAGATAAAATACTTTACTAAGCAAGCTGTCTGTCGGTCCCCGTTGGTTAATTGTGTCAATAGAGGCAAGGAGTACCGCTGAACTATCCCACTAGCGATCCTACTTCAATGAACTTCTCGTAATACGTAAAAAAGTATCCCGATCCTGTAGGAGTGACAACCGTAGTGGAGATCGATGAAGATCTTTATTCTTAAAAGAAAGGGCAAGCACTGAAACACAAGAATGATCAAAGAGAGGCCTCAGATGACGCTAATAAAGCCAAAGAGCAAGAAGGAGGTGATGATGTGATTCCTTATGTACCTGTGTCTGTGTAGCTTGACAAGTATACCTATTAATCTATTGACCTCTCTGTATTTGTGTTTTCTTCTAGGTCGGCTGACCCTGGTCTTTTTTGAGTTTATGATATTCCCCGCTCATCCGAGATTTTGTTGGCCGAAGCAATTGCTTAGATGAGAAGAAGTCAGAGAAAAAGTCAAAACAAGAAGGAAAAAGAAGTCTCTTCCACTCCTCTAGAGGTTGAGGATGAGGAAGTGATGAGGACGACGATGCTCGTGCAAGATAAGATGATGACTGACTGACTTACCGAACGGAGGGACACTTTTATCTTGATCGTGCAATCTAAGTCGCAATGAAGGACTATCGTCAATGCGGATGGAGCCACTAGATCCCACAGCAGCGATCTTCAAACTGATAAACCAACCTTTCACTTCTCATATGGGGAATCATCCACATGAGGACCAGAAGACGACATTCTAAGGCTATATAGAGCCCTTATCCAAGAAATGAGCTATGTTTCTTAGCATACCTCACCAAAGCTCTTCAAATCAATCTCCTCGGTACTCGAACTTGATTCTTTAAATCCGGGAACTCCATTCAATTATCCGGGCATAAGCTCTCCCCTTGCTTTGCTCATTTATTCTTGATACACTTACCTTGCCCGTTTAGGTTTTCAAGAAGTAGACACGGGCAGGGAAATTCCTAGCTAGGTTCTTCGTCTCAGTGCTCTCTCGGTGGCCAGCTCGTCAAAGTACCAAACCCTGGATTTCTACCCTGAACATTGGGTATCTTCTTCTAGCCCCTTGGGGGCAAGTGAGAGCACTAGATCGAATACACAGGATTGTCCATGTTTTTTACCTTAGCTCTACTTAGACTATTTCTCGATTTTTCCTTTTTACGATTGTTTGCTTCCAAAGGCTTACGCGGAATAACAGTTCCATTCATCATCATAAAAGAGGAACCAAGATTCCCGATTGGGTTCTTGGATTGGGAGGCCTTGCCGCATGCTTCGTTTCCATTATCGCAGTTATTTTCATAATTTCTTCCTTTACCATCAGAAAGATGGAAAAATACGGGAGAAGAGGAAATAGAGGCCAAACATATAGTAAGGTACCAAAATGATTGTCATTTGCGGTACAAGAATTTGGTTCAGCTTCAAGGGTGGTTCTGTGAGGGACAAGGGTAGCAATCCTTTATTTTCGGAAAAGACCCGTATGCCCACAAATCAACGAACCGGAGGGAGAAAAGCACCACAACGGATATGGAATTCTATTTCCACTTTCAGTTTCACCTTGCGATTCGGGATACGTGCAAGGAGAGCCAGGGAAGGGGCAAGGGGTTCACCTACTTTCACGAGTTTCATAGGTTCAAGAGATCCCACTATAGAAGTGTCTAGCCGTTCACCGAAGGAAGGGATTCTTTATCAAAGTCTTCGAAAGGCGCACTTAACCTCATTCGATGATGGGGTTGGGGAAATTGACCTATCCTAAGCTAAATCTAGCTCTGATGGTGTGTCTGTGGGTCCCTTCCTCTCAACGCCTGAAAGAAAACTCTAATGGCAAGTCGGGCTAATTCTAATATAGGGATAGAAAAGGAATTAGCAAGGGCAAGGTCCTATCAGAAATAGGATAAATAATGGAAAAAGTCCCTCTCCGATAATAGGACTTGAAGGCTTTAGTTATGCGAGCCTGCCACTTTGCTCCTTTGTTACAAAATTAATGTTCAGAAAATTGCCTTAATTAATCTCTTTCGAGACAAAGGTTCTTACAGAGGTGAAGGCACCCATCTCACATAAAATATTAAGAAATTTCGCGCTCCATTAAGTGTATAGATTGAGATCCAGTAGAAGTGGGAGTGTCGCAAGGCTCTTGAGTTAAATGATGCTAAGGATTGAGGAAGTGGTCTGGCATTCGGAATGGAGTCTATCCCGAAGGAATCTCATCTCTCTTCCAATAGAACAGGAAGTCTCAAGCAAGTAGCACGATAACAGTCCATTCAATCCATTCAGTCAAGCCTTTCCAGGTCATCTTGAAAAAAAGATGGATAAACTTTATCGAAAAAGGTTAGGAAAGCAGGTGCTCTTATTGGACGTCACGGGAGAAATCCCGATGGCTGAGAGGGTCATACCCTTCCGAGCTGTGGAGCGTACCAACTTCACTTTGATTAATATCGAGTTGTATGTTTCACTGCTGTCTAATGAGGCGCAACATCGTCTGGACTCTGGACGGTCTGTCCAAGGGACTGGAACCCAAGGCTCTTCTTAGTGTAACATGATTGTTGTAACCTCGATGGGTTGCTCATTGGATTTTGATGGAATTTAGTGACAGTCCACTCCTTAGGTCCAAGTTTCCTTCCAATGACAATGAGGGTTCTCATCTAGGGGAGTTCACAGTGGTGAGCTGCTCAGTTATATAAGGAGAGGTAGACCAGGCGTTGGCGGGGAGGATTGCAACTGGGTTGATCAGCCGGTATTGGGGGCGGGGGAAAATGACCCCAACTCCATTTCTTAAGACCTTCCATCTTTCTCCTAAGGGCCCTCTTCCTATTTAGGGGGTTGAACGTGGGGGTTGTTCTTAATTTAATGGAGGGGTTTGAATTAGCTCCTCCCGATCGTATCTCTCAAAAGAACCAAATTTTTGTTAGCGATTATTTATGATCAAGAAAATTAAATTATGAAAACTCCTTTGTCTTATTTAGACCCTTATGGAAAATCTACATTACATACTCTTTTTCTACGAGATGCTTGGAATCCCGTTGAGTTCTTACGCTTTCATGTTGACAACTCAATTCATTCGATTACTACAGGGATGAACCCAATCCGGAATATGAACCATAAAAGAAAATACCTATTAAACCGATTACCAGAATACCAGTTACAGTACCTATTATCCAAAGAGGAATCCTTCCAGTAGTATCGGCCATTTATCTGATTCCCCTCCAGATTTCATCAAGTGGTCATGCTAGAGACATAAACAGTCATGGATAATAAAATTATGAGATCCTTTCGAATGAGCGAAGATAATCTTATTTATTCTCTTTCCTTTTGTTAATTGAAGAAATTATTGGAAAATAAAAAAGCAAGTACAAAAATGAGTAATACGATTCTATTCAACATTTTGTTCTTTTCGGTTTGATTGTGTCGTAACTCTATAATTCGGATTAAGTTTATCGTTGGATGAACTGCTGATATTGATCAAAACAAAAAGACGGTAGGTACAGCTAGGCCGTGAACAACCAACCATCATACTGTAAAAGTGGATAGGTTTGATCTATAGTCATTAGGGCCTCCTAAAACGATCTACTAAATTCATCGAGTTGTTCCAAAGGATCAAAACGGCCAGTTATTAATGGAATTACTTGTCGGCTCTATGTAAAATACTCATTTGGACGAGGGCTTCCAAACACATCATAAGCTAAACCGGTGCTGACAAATAACCAACCCACAATGAATAGGGAAGGTATAGTAATGCTATGAATGACCCAGTATCGAATACTGGTAATAATATCATCAAACAAACGTTCTCCTGTGCTTCCAAACATGCTGAGCTCCACATATTCTTGTACAGTCAAAGATGATCGATTCCGTAAAAGATGAGATCAGTAAATGACAATTCACTGAAATTGCATCTTTGTGAGATCGTCAATATTGTATCGAGGGCGTCTTGAGAGTATACTGAATCAGTATAGCTATCCTTCTTCTGACACATCAAGGCAATTTGAATTAGTATCAAAAGTAAGGACTAAATAATTTCTTTTTCCTTTAATTGTTAATGTAAATCATCTTCCATTCAATAGAAAATTCTTTCAATTCAACGAAAGAGATTCTCATATTCCGTAGATGCGAGATATAGAAATTTTCCTTTCGTAGTTGTGGAAGCAGTTTTGTTGTTGGAATCCTTTTTTTTTAAAGAAGAAGTTAATGGTCGAGTAACAAATAAGAGTAGTAGATCATATTCGATGAAAGCAAAAATAAAAAAAGAATAATTGGAATCCATAGTTGTGGATCTCGATCCAAAGGTTCTTTCTTGATCTAGCTACAAGGATGGGGCAGTATGGAAAGAAAAAATGTGGAACCTAATAGAAATTACTATTAGTTGGACCAGAAAAAAGATTTTTTCAAGCGATTGTGTGATAACTTTTCTTCTTCTCAATCATTCAAGATATTATGTGAATTAATATATTACTGAATCTAATGAGTTAAACTTAAATTAAAGTAAAAAGAAAAAGTTTTCTAGTTTGATAAGGTAACTCTTCGCTTTAAAATCGAAAATGGATTCAATACAATTCAACAGAATCTAAGAAATGATCAAAATAGAAATGATTTTAGAATTTGATTGTATAAAAATTCAAGTTTCAGTTTTGATTGAAGTTAGACGATACAACTCTTATTAGTTTAATAGTTTACCCAAGAGTTACTCAGTGAATCGGTTGATTGGAATTGCTGGATGGATAGATGTTACAGATGATGAATAAATTTCTTTTATATATCTGTCACTTTATCTTTGTTAGTGCTGTCTGCCTATAATGATAGATGAATCAAAAAAATTTCATTCAACTTCTTCTTTCAATTGAAATTGTGATTTTTGCCTATCCTCCTATTTTGAAAAAATGGAAACTTAGGTAAGTGCTTTCTAAACATATGTATAAAAAGAACATATTTCATTTAATTTAGCCCTTTCATGCTTACTCTAACTAGTCATTTCGCTTTTCTATTAGCTGCTTTAACTAGAACCTCAGCTCTATTTATTGGTCTGAGCAAGATATGACTTATTTAAGCTGAATATTTAAAATGAACAATTCATAAAAAGAAATCTTTCTGTGGGATTACATGTATTCTATATTTACTTACGTTACCAATTGTCAATTCTTGGTCATTGTCATTGAGATTCATGTCAACTCGGATTAATATTTAGGTATAGATATTACCTCTTTTTTTTTTCTCCTTTCAAACAAAGAAAAATGATTGAAGTTTTTCCATTTGGAATCGTGTTAGGTCTGATTCCTATTACTTTGGCTGGATTATTCCTAACTGCATATTTCCAATACAGGCGTGGTGATCAGTTGGACCTTTGATTAATTAACATCTTTTTTTTTTGATTGACCTCTTCCTTTCTTTAATTCACAGGCACTAGAGGTCAAATTTCGATTGTTGGGAAAGTTACTGAATGAATATATTTCATTCTAATTCGATCTAAGAAGAAAAAAATCACGCTCTGTAGGATTTGAACCTACGACATCGGGTTTTGGAGACCCACGTTCTATCGAACTGAACTAAGAGCGTTTTCTTCTCACTGTAGATACGACTGTAAAGAAAAAGGATTCTTTTTGTACCCCCAATACATCTTGCATGCATATAGACTCATAAAATGAAAATCTGTATGTCCAATTTGAATCGATCTCAATGGATCCCTCGTTACTACCCAGAGCAGAAGAATAGGTAGGGATGACAGGATTTGAACCCGTGACATTTTTACCCAAAAAAAAAGGCGCTACCAAACTACGCTACATCCCTTTCAATTGGTCTACAACAGTGTCATTGTAGAGGATCCTTGCCCACCACTCTCCCTGTAGGTCGAGCCTCCTTTTCAGTCGCCTTCTACATCGTTATTTTTTCCATAGATATCTAATTTATCTTGCCATTTATTATTTTTTGGTCTTTATTGATTTATATACTCATCATCATCCCGCCGCTCCTTCCAACGCTTACTTACAACTAAGAAAAAAAAGGGTTCTAAATAAGAAGCCCTTTGAATAAGCGAGGCTTTACCGATAGAAAGATTTGCATGCAACAAAGATCCCAATTCCGTGTATCCGGTTAAGCAAGCCCTGCACGCCAGCTTTCACCCAGACAAAAAAGGTGAGCGCCTAGCACGAAAGGTTGCTTTAATAAGTAAGATAAGGCAAGAAGCAAGGGCGTAGAAGCTGCGTGAAGTTGCGCCTTAGCGCATCCGTTTTCTTGCTCGTTAGCGTTGTTTTTTGATTTTTGAAAGAACGGGCGGAGCTTGAAGAAGCGAAGCGAGCCTAGAGTAGAAGCCTATTACATTTTTCAGGCCCCTTTGATATGTTATTAGTCAAGCGCTAGCACCCCTTTAGAGTAAGTCTTTTCTGGTATCAATGAAACCGAAAGAAAGAAAAAAAACCAGTGCATTTTGTATAGATCGAGACTTGTAGCTTGATTCTTTACTCATTCCATAATGGGAAGAATTGCAGGAAATCTTTGGATAACACTTCTTCCTATTTCTTTCTCAATGATATCCGACGATCAAGACAATTCCCGTGAAACGTTTTCATTTCATAGAAGTGAATTCTTATTTTTGCGAAGCAAATAGCATTTCCTATTGATTTATCCCCTGGACTGGACCTATTCTGATTCTGAATTATCCGTCGCTACACTGTTCCCAAGGACTAGCAAAATCGAAATAGCAAAATTCTTGGGTCATCTCAATGGGTTCAGAAACCACACGTTTCTCTGGATCATCATAGCGTACTTCCACATATCCACTCAGAGGAAGGTCTTTTCGTAATGGATGACCCTCGAAACCATAATATGTTGATATACGGCTTAGATCCGGATAATTGATGGAAGAAACACCAAACATATCCCAAACTTCCCACCGGCCGGCTGATGGAAATAGACTGACTACCAGAGATATTCATGTTACTTCGTCTGCACTGGTTTGTACACGAATGCGTGAGTTATACCGAATACTCAGTAAATTATAGACCACTTCAAATATTTGTTTTCGAGGGGGGTAATCAAATCCACAAATATCGATCGAAACTTGAGCCCTTGTATAGGTATGCAATTTCAGGAAGCACAACAATTGAAATAGGTAGTCCGTATTGGTATCAGATCTATTCCCATGTTCCGATCTTTCAATTTTTTTGACCCATTTCTTGGGTAAAGTCTCCCAACTATATTTGAAAATGAATTTGTTATCCATAAAGAGAGAAAGTTTTCTTCTAGTTCCAATTCATGCTCTTCCAATTCAGAAAGACTTGTCGGAAATCGCCGGTTGGGTTGGTCCGACCAAGAAAGACATGGGACTTTTGGGCATTGCTTGAGCCGAGTGTTGTATGGCTACCTAGAGATTTACAAGCACCCTCACTGCACACTTTATATATATATCTATCTCTATCCAATCAAAGATGTCCATGCCATAAAGAATCAGGCTCGGCAAAAACGAGAATAGGGACCATGCTCCCCACTTTCTTCCTGTGGTTACTATTAGAACACAAGCCAAGGAACTCAAAACCACAACACAAGCACCATTTATTTACTAGTTTTGGAGTTTTCTACCTTTGCTTCCGGCTTTGAGGAAGGTAAATAGTCAAAAAGGTTTCCCGTCGAACGCGAGCGTTGAGGGTTGCATCGAAACACACAGAGAGGCCCAGCTGGTGCTTTTTTCTATGTTAGCCAGGTGAAAGGATTGCTTGACTATAAATATATTAGTGTATTAAGTAAGGAACTACTAAAGCCTCTATTCCAATTTTTGGGCTATAAGACTCTTAGCTTCCAGCGAGCTAGGTGCATAAGCGTTTTTCTACAAAAAATGATTCCTCCCCCGGCAAAAAGTGGTCCGCAAACTGAACTTGCCTTGTTGTGATAGGGGTACCGCCTTTTCATTCCCACCAAGGAGCCGTAGCTTTACTTAGATAGGGCTTGACTGCCTTACCTTCTATTATATTAGTAAAGGGCCTTTAGGCTTGACTTTACTAATATAATATCAAGTAAAGGGGCATGTATCCTTTTTTTGTAAAGAAATAGGGCTACTTCACGAGCCGCTACTAATAATTGAAAAGGTTCACAACGAGTTCAGTCTATAGTGACAAAGGGAACGTTTCCGCCGGATGGGTTTGTCTCCATGGAAAAAGTATTCACTACTACTTACAGCGCCTTCATTCACTCGTCTTGCTACTTCAGAACTGTTCAGCGGACACGTGGAGTCGAACGTCTCTCTACAATGTTGCATAGGTAGACTGATTATTGTAGCTGACTGTCTCTAGTGGATTAGAAAGAGTTCTGTTGCTACCAACTTCTTTCTTTGTAGTGTAGTAGATCTACATGCTCTAGTGGATCTAAATTAGGTTTATGTTCAGCAACAGAAAGAGGTGAGGTTCTGCTTTCTTACCTGAGAATATTTACAAGGGGGAAGCCTTGAAAGGCATACGAGTGCACCTCTCGTAGACGAATACCGACTCAGTCCGCTCCTACTGCGCGGGAGTCTCGGCCGGTTGGTGTCGGGTCGGCCCCTAGGGTACTATTTGCCTTGGGAGTGGTTCGGCCATCAAGCTACTTTGTGGGGTAGGGGACCAGACTTGTGACTGCTGTGGTTGTTGTCTGCAGGGTATGTGACACCCCACAAGTTCACTAGTGCTGAACGAGGATATTTTCCTTTGGATCGTTACAATGCTCGTTGAACGGTTCAAGTAGAAGTGAATAGGTAAGAAGTAGAAAGCCCCATATCAATCCATCTTCATAGGAGACAATATGAGCAAAAGACAGGAATCCCTAAATCCCGCAGAAAAGAACTCACTCAGGAGGGAGTGAGGGGGTTATTCAAAAAGGGGAGTCGTGGGTTCTTTATTTCCTTGTAGGAAAGGGCTTGGTTTTGTATGGCATTAGAGAAAACTTGTTATGGTTATGCGACTATATAGAAAATGCGGGTGGGGCTTCAGGCGGATTTTTTTATGAATAGTTTCAATCAAAATTCCATCGATTGTAGCTAGTAATTGCCCAGGTCGGTGTGTGATCACCAAAGGTGAAGTAACCCTTCATATGCTCTCTCCGCCCATGCCGAATACCTCCGGCCGGTTCTGCGGGGTACGGCCAGGAGCTGGTTTGGGGAATCACGGGGCCTTAATTATTCAGAGGGGACTTGATTCTGAAATGGAATGATTGATAGAATCGATATTTCATAGAAGAATGACCGAGACCATAAAATTCTTTCACACCTGCACATGTGGCTGAATATATAAGGAAGTTCACACACCCTGGAAAAATCCATCATGTATCCTAGATTTGCCAGCTTGATCGCTTGTCTTATTTACCATTTTCTTAGCGGGTGGTTTATATCTGGTCCTTTGGGGTCACCTGACCTAGGCTGATGGCGCTTCGTAACGGCTTGTCTGGAGTTCAGCGGCTCTCTAAGGCTTCGATGTACTAGTACCTTCCACCAAAACATCGTGAAGGATTCAGTGAATGTCTTGAAACTTAGTAACACAAGATAATTCACTGAATGGTTGTTGACTCTATCGGATGAGTCTGAAATCAACAACGTGTAACTGCTTGGGAATTGAGTGTTCCGCTGCTTGAGGAAGTATGTGAGAGGATCGATGTTGAGCAGAAGTGGGGTTAAAGCAGCCAACAACGCATCCCCCTTTACTTAGTAGGGCTTGAAAGGCTGAACAGTTTCTTTTCCTTTCCTGTCCAGTATTTTTAATCCAAGCCGAAATAGGAAAATCCGCAAGCAGCACTAGGCCCGGTCATCGTTTGAACGTCAATAGGGTCCGATATTCATTCCTTAGTCAAATAGGAAGGTGGCAGTCTCAAACTAGCGACGTGGTCCAGAACAAGCCTTTGCTGATCCATGGGGTTTTTGTTTTGGTTACAAGAAGTGCTTCTTTTCTAGCTTGCAGCGCCTCGACTCGAGTTTTGGATGTAGGATTGAGTGAGGTGACGAGAGCTGAAGCCAAGGTTCCTTGCTACGCTCCATAGATGTTCGTACGATTCTTGTGGATTTTGGGTGTGTTTGAATTCAGCCTCTCGTTAGGTCTTCACTGAAGGATTGTCCACCTTCTCAAGCCTCTCTACCATACCCTTAGAAAGTGACAACGGATGACTTCCATTACTAAATGGAAGAACTTTTCAAACTAGTTGATAGTTGTTCCCTGGTTGCACCCCACAATGGGTTCTAATTTACTAAATCACATGTTTCTGTTTTCGGAACATCACATGTAGAGTTTTTTGGGGGAGAATCACTCGGCGCGGGGCCTCCCGTGTGAGGTCAGGTGATGGTCAACAACTCAGGCAGGAAATGCTGAAAAGCGGCTAACGATGCAAGAGCTCTTTTCCCCTTATACGCTCTAAAAAAAGGGTATGTCGGGTTTTTGGACCCTATGTTGAGTAACGGTTCCAAACCTTCCAAAAGTGATAGGTATGTGTTGTTTCTTGGCAATCTCTTTCTATAATATGTCAAACTGGATTTCAGGTTCGATAGTCTCGGGAAGGTATTAGCCACCGGTGACCATACTTTCGTAAAAGCACCATTGGGCGGTGGTTCCTCTCCTTCCTCTTGAACCTCGAACAAAAAATCGATCTCGCCATCAGCTCGACTAGGAGTTCTGAATCGAAAAAGTAAACTGAACTTGACTTAAGACAAAGGAAGCGAGTGCCGAAAAAAAACCCGCTTTCTTAAGGCTTCAAACTACTAGTCATTAAGACTACTATGAATGAAAAGTAAGGATGTTCTTTTCTTGACTTGGCCTGCGTGCATTATACCTAAACTTTTAACTTGATTTCAATCTCGGCAAAGAAATGAAAGCATAACTCTTTGCTCGCTTGCAGCACCTCTTAGTCTTTTATTTTAGCCTACCTTGTGAAGATCTCTCGGGTGTCTACGGCAAATTCGATCAGTCTCATGATGAAGAGAAGCCTTTTCCGATGTTGAAAGATATTTTCACAACAACTCAATTTGTCCGGTAAACTACTCGGGGCTCTCCATGGTTTAGTAAAAGGGAGGGGATATTTTTTTTTCATCCGGGGTTCATTCATTATGAACTAAAAAGTGGTTGGCTGATTAGTAAGGTCTTAAAAACATCATAGAATTCATGATCGGCCATTCCATTTTTGCTTTCAGCAAGTAGGCGACGCGAATTTATGCTTTCTATCTTTCAATCGGATACAAATTGCTTTGATGCATTTGAAAGCCTCGAGATGACTTGCAGAATAAATTTTTTCTAGGTTTTTCTTGTGTCTCCGAAACAAATGGTCCATTTATTGATGGGAGAACGACGGGGATTGAACCCGCGCGTGGTGGATTCACAATCCACTGCCTTGATCCACTTGGCTACATCCGCCCCTACCCCCGCACAGGTTGAAGTCTCTATCTACGATCAGATCCTTTCTGAACTCCCCTATGACCGCTTATCAAAGAGAATCTTTTTCCTATACTATAGTGGCAAGTCTATTGTTGTGTTTCGGAATTAGGGGAAACAAAGCTTCAACAAGTAGAAGCGTCCTGGCAAAGCTTCAAACAAAGAGGTTGGGCTATTCACTTCATTTATTTGACTTTACTTTACTTAAGATTAAAGATAGGGACCGGGCGGGCAGTGAAGGCTCATTTAGTAGACAGCGAGCAATCTGCAAGCACCTACTCCTATCAAAATGAGAATCAGCAGGCGGAACATAAACTTGAAGAAGCGAGCCTCTATCAGAGAAAGCCATTGCGCGCCAGCCCCTTGTCTTGTATAGGGTGGAAAACCTGTGCACCCCTAAACTACAAGCTTTCTTTGAAGCCCCTACAACATGGGATATTTGAAGAATCCCCTTTCTACAAACCTTTCTATAATATAAGAGAAGCTCTTCGAGCTTTCTTCGCATGCTTGAGCGCATCCCCTTTCTATTAGTAAGGTTGTCAAATTTCCTTTAGTTCCTTTATGACTATAATATAGATAATAGGGGTAGGGGGGTGCTAACGAGCAAGAAAACGGATGCGCTAAGGCGCAACTTCGCGCAGCTACTACGCCCCTGCTTCTTGCCTTATCTTTTACTAAGAAACTAATCTAAATAGAAGCCCTTCTTTCTCAAAGTCAACTTTCTCCCTTCTTGCTTTAGTGAAATAAGGGGAGCTAACGCGACCTTACTTCAGCTAGCTTCACCCTATCTATTCATCTATTTTCTCAAATGGATATTTAGGGATCTCTCTTGTTGATAGATCTTGAAACCAGAACAATATCCATTTCTCAATAGATCTATTTATTGATAGAAAGATATAGATCTCTATATGGATCTATATCCATATCTAAATATGGAAGAACCCACACAACAAGGGCGTAACCAACGGAAGGTTCTCACCCTATCCCCGACATTGTTCTCCGATGATGTCCCCTGGGCGAAAAGAGCCACCATTCTCTTTCTTTCTTCAATCGTTCCAATCAGGACAAGTGGTTCGTTTCGTCCTACTATTTACGCAATTCTTTGTCTTCGTTCGTGATTATGTTGGGCGAAAGGTAGTTGTAGAGGAGCTACTGTGAAACAGCAATTCCCCCCTTTCCATTGAATTAGGGAGGGCCTCCTTCCCCACCACTCGTCGGGTAGTTGTTCCGTAACACCACTAGTCGTTATAGCACTAGTCCTTTTTGTTCGGTGTTAAGGGGCCCCACGAGTCGTCACTAGCGTCATCGGTATTTTTGAGCACAGATCGGTCACACTACTGGTTGTTTGGATTGCTAAGGCCGAAAGACAGGCGGTCGAGAACACTAAAGGCGCTTGCTCTGGGCGCTAGGGGCCGTTGCTCACGCAAGCGAAAGGGTGTTTTGGAGCACTAAGGGCGACTAGTGGTTGCTTCGCTCGACAAGACTGAAACCTTCGCTTGCACCACTAGAGTCGTTCCGGCACTTTGAGTTGTTACCAATAGTAGTGTAAACAACATCCCCGAAACTAGTGCATACGATATCCCTTGGTGTCTTTATGGTAACCATCATGCGTTAGGGAAAGAGTATAGCAAGCCGAAGTCGATCCCCATAACTACAGGTGATGGGGATCGTTTGCCATAACCTTCTAACGCACGTCGTTATGGCGCTTTGGAACAATGCCGATCGCTACCTCTTGCAAGAAACCGTCGGTCACAAATGGGAATAATCATACACTATCATAGACCCTTCTGATTTCTTTGGAGATTCTCAATGCAGCATGCGCTGAAATCCGCCTAACTACTTACTACTCTACAACACTTAAAATAAAAAATGAAATGGAATTCAAATTGGTCGAGAAAAAGAACTGCACTAGTCGGAATTTGGGGAAAGATAGAGAGCTCTCTAGGCTCTCCTGATCAAATTGAGAGTTTACTTTGCCAGTCCATGAATATGCCGCACCCAATAGTTCGAGGAGTTGACCTGATACGAGTCGAAGCCCTGCCTAAAAAAAGTTAGGACTTTTGGGCAGATTCCAGTATTCGACCCATCTCTTTCTGCCGATTCCCCGAGTTGTCGGAATCTCTGGTTTGATCAGGACCAGGAGTCCCATTCATTCGTTTATGGGAGCGACTCTCTGTTCCCATTCTCCACCGGGTCATCAAGTGATTAGCCAGCTCAATCCATTTTTCCATCCGATGATCTTCACCCTAGGACTGAATCTTTTCGACCTGCCTTGATTGCCTAGCTAATGCTACCGTCGCAAGCAACCTCTCAAAGAATAGGGAGTGAACGACCCTTCTATCTAGATATGTGATTCCATTCGGTCGAGCCAGCTATCGAAAGTCTTGAAAGCAACCTACACTAAGCTAAGCGAGCTAGAAGCTAAAGTGAATATTTTTTGGCATTTTTTTTGTTTCCTTTGACCGTGACTTTGTTTGGTCTTCCTCTTTCCTTCAGCCCATCTTTCAAAGCTAGCAAAAAGTTCGAGCGTTCGGGATCTCTCTTGAACGGCGTTCGATCAGTCCTTTTCTTCTGTTGATGCTGAGACTGATGCTTTGACTGTCTCCCATATCATTCGATAATAAAGATCCACTACTTGCCTTGTCGACGCTAAACTAGTACCTCGCTTCCTTACTAGTACACCTACTAGACCCATACTCATTACGAATGTGTTCACCAGACATCTGACTTAACAACCTTCTGCTTAGACCGACAACGATAAGGAAGGAGATCTATCGATAATGGGATATAGAAGCCAGGTGCGATGGTCAACTCAATCAGAGCGGAAGCGGTCAGGCAAGGTTATCGTCAGATAATTTAGTGCAAGCGATGGGTAGCGCTTGCCATTTGAAGAAGGCGACGTGGTCTTGCCATATAGATATAGAACTTGCAAGGAAATTCGGACGACGTTAGAAAGATGTAGCGCTAGTTAGGTTAGGGTAGCGCTTGCCATAAAGAAGCTAGCCAGAAAGTAGGTCAGGCAGGCGAGCAATAGTACAAGCAAGATAACACGCGGGTGAGGTTGAATGGGTCTTGCGCAACCTTCGGATTATCGCAAGCACAACCTTTGACCCCTTCGTTGACAACCTCTCATTTGTTCGACTATTCACGGGGCCTACTGCATTTAGGTATAAGAAGCCCCACCCGGGAAAGAGTGTAAAGAAGTACTCATGTTAAATTGTGTCCCTTGTAAACGAAAGAGCTCATGCCATAAATTGCTAATGAAGACTGGGTCCCCAGTCGCTGACAATTAAGTTTGGCATTCCATGCAATGAATATATCAGTCAATGACGTTGCCAAGGTAGATGTTTTTCTTTGCCTTTCAAGAGATTGCGTATAAAGAGAAAGATAGCCAGTCCTTTTGGGCGGCCGAGAGTGTTATGTAAAAAGGACCAAGGAGGATCCTATCCTAAAGGAGAAGGAGTAGGAGTAGGAGCTACCTTTAGGGGCGAAATCGAATGATTACGAGATAAACAATGAGACAAAGGAGAGCACTTATGCAATTTACTTTGAGTACAGGGAAGTCTGCTGGGAGGAATTCCTCAGGGCGTATTATTGTTTTTCACCGAGTGGGTGGGTCGAAGCGATTGCAACGAAGAATTGATCTGAAACGAAGCACTTCGTCTATAGGCATTGTAGAAAGGATAGAATATGATCCTAATCGTTCTTCTTGAATCGCTCCAGTACGATGGACCAGGGGGGGTCCGCCAGAGAAAATGCAAGACGATAGAAGAGTTTGCTCCACCGCGTAAGATCCTCGAATCAACCACGACTACCATCTGCGGTCCATTTTCGTTCTCTTCCCTGCCCGGGAAGGGGGATCAAAGAAAGGTAGCTTTCTTCTCTCCTGGACGGATGGTGACTTATGTGGTGGTCGGCCTTCCTACCAGAATTACTTCTTGGTCAAAGAGCCCTTTTTTTACTAGTAAGGACGCAGGAAGCAAAAAAAATTACGCGAAGGACGTTTTCTTCTCTGCCATCTTCTCTCCAAAGGCCAAGGGAGAGACTGTATCCCTTTCCTTAGGTAGCTCTTTTGGTTTCCCAAGGATAGAGGTAGCTGGGGAAAAGACTTCTTTATTTGCTCCGTGCATGAGAGAGAAAGTCAGAGGAAAAAACACGTTCTCTCTTTGTGAGATCCGAAAGTGGAGAACACATAGCATTCTATGGGTACATAGGATCAAACGTAAAGCAGCGCTTTCTTGGCAGAGTTTTAGGCGGCAAGAGACTTTAGGGCTTGTTGGAGATTCTGAGTGTAATGAATCGAAGACGAATACGGATCAAGGTAGCTTGCCTGCCAAGGCGATAGGTGAAGGGCTGAAGGATGGAAGGTGCAAAGTAGATCGTGCACCTGTCGTGTGACCCGTTAGTCCTAAGCAATGTCTTGGGTGAAGCGACCCACTTAGAAAAAGCTCCCATTTATGTTAGGGGAGCACTAAAATGCAACTTCGATCGGATGCGGGTATCAAATCCCGCCGCTGAGATGTTCAGCGGATTTCTGAGCATTGACGAATGGCCGGCCACCTTTTACGTTAGAAGAGCAAAAGGCCCATGGCATAGCAGGATGAACCAATGTGAATGAGTGTAAGCTTCGTTTCCCAAACACGATTGGTGTTGACCACACTAGGTGCTACCGTGGTAGCAAGAGAGGCCAGGCAGTGACAATTGAGAGGTTGTCACTGAGCATTCCTAGTCACACGGGAAAAGAGGTCAAATGGAAAGGCCATACGCCCGTTTGGATCCTCGTGGAGTATAGCTCACATCCAAACATTTGATTGGGGAACAGGGAAACACCCATGAAGCTCAGGCGGAAAGGGAAGGCCTGCCAGGCCATATGCCCATAGGTGCAGGATTCTTCGAAAAAGCGCGGGCTGACTCGGAGACCTGGGACCTTGGCTTAGTAATGAATGAAGGGAAGCTCTTCGAGATTTCTCCACCAGTGGCTTATGTAGTGGTTGGCCTTATAAAGCTAGATAAGCCTCGGTTCCTTCTCCCCCTTCACTTATTAATTAAGTGGAAAATAGTCGTCGGCATTCTATAAGTGACTTCACCGAGTCTAAGAAGCTTTGCTTTTCTTGTAGCCGGCCTGTAATACCTCCCTTCATTTGCTTCCCTCCTTTCAGCTCAGAATGCCTAATGCCTATTATTTACTGCTAGAAGCTAACCGCCATAAGCTCACCCTTCGGGTCTCGCTTCCAGCATAGGAGGCCAAGCATTCTGTCAGACGTCCCAGCCTGGGAGCCCCGTTCGCCTTTGGTACTTCAGTAGATCTTCTAAAATAAAAAGCGCTACTTCAGCCTTAACTACAACTACATTACGCAAGCCCCGCCGATACTTACCTATAGATTCAAATTTAAATAAAAAAGTACCAATGACGGCGACTTTCTAGGTTTATGGATTCAGTCAGCTAAACTCCATCAAACTCCACAATCAATATCAACAAGATGTCGTGACCGCTTAGGATTGGTTTACTTTGGTTTGAATGTAAACTAAAATTAGCGGCGTTTATTAAAAAAAAGGGAACAAAGGTTTCCTTGTTTATTAGTACGAAAGTAGTTCTACTATTAAGATGTTTAATATTAAGAAGAAATATTCAGTGTTGTAGCTGTAAAACAGAATGTCGTTCGCCTTTACTTTGACTTTCTGAGAAGGACTTAAGTAGATAAGTTTCCAAAGGTGAACACCCCCCTGTCCTTTATAGTATAGTCGTAAAGGGCTTCTCAGAAAAGTCAGGAAGAAGGCATTCGAAAGGCCGACCACTATCTCATAGAAATTCTGGTGGTAAAATCGATGACTACACGGCTCTATACCAAGTCATGAGCGATAGCGAAGCCAAGTCGCCGTCTATAGGTGAAGGGACGAAATCCCGACGAAGGCCTATGCTACAGTAAGAAAAAAAGTACGTTGAGGTTACGAAGTCACTTAGCCGTATACTATACAAAGGGATAGGCGTCGGTACAGAGTCACATCAGTTGTGGATATAAACTAGGTTATAAGTAATGCAATCAACAGTTATGGACCGAGACTACACTAAGGGAAAAAGGAATCTTGACTGAGAAAAGAAGTCAAGGAACGAAGCTGCTTATCTAATAGCCCCGATGAATAGGAGGGCGAAGGCTTTTTGAAAAATTCTTTTTTGTCTTGTAAATGCATTTTTTTCTATTTAGAGAGAGGGGGCTTAAAGTTCTTAGGAAGAGCCGTACGAGACAGCTCACGTACGGCTCGGGAGCCGAGCCCCTGCGCAGGGGCTTAGGTCAACACTTATATAATAGCCAGTCATCAATTGGAAGCGGGCAAGATGGTGATGAATTGCGATTGGTCTAAACCTTCGACTAGCGACTTATTGCGANTAATTGGAAGCGGGAAATATGGTGATGAATTGCGATTGGTCTAAACCTTCGACTAGCGGCTTATTGCAACCTGCCTAGAATGCCCATACAGACTAAGACCTTATTCACACAGCGAAGAAAGGGCGAGTGGAAGGGGGCAGTCAGCTGGCTGCTTCTTTTCCATGCGCTTTGCTTCGCTTTATTTTATAGAAGAAAGAGACCAAATGAGAGTGAAAGGCAAGGGCAAGCGATACAAAGGAGAGTCTCTCGCGCAAACTACTACTACTAGAAAATGGTGAGACCATTAGTGAAAGAAGGACCAAGGAGGATCCTATCCTAAAGGAGAAGGAGGAGTAGGAGGAGTCAGTTTTCTTTGAAGATCGAGGAACGTAGTGTCGGACAATTATGCCATTCGGAAGAAGTNTGAGAAGGAGGAGTCAGTTTTCTTTGAAGATCGAGGCATGTAGTGTCGGAAAATTATGCCATTCGAAAGAAGTCTTCTACAGAAGAAAATCCTGTTATGAGTAAGTGGAGAGAAAAGATCTCCAGGAATTATTATCTCACTCCATTCCAGTGGCTCAACCAGTAACCAATGGCAAAAACTCAAAAATCCATGGTTTCCTGGTAGAACCCTATTTCGCCCAAGTTGTTTCGGAACCGGAAAAAAGAAGCGGTTTTTCGCACAGTTTTCTCATAGTGAAGGTCCCACTTGTATATCATATTTGGCCGAAGAAGCATCAGACAGGTTGGATTTCTTACCTTCTTGGGACTCCATGGACCAATATATGCTTTTATTATATGGTCAATACCGATCTACTTTAGTAGATCATATGGTTGTAGAAAAAGCTTCTAATTTGGATGAAATAGAAACATCTCTTTTCCGTTTCTATTTACCCAGTTCATATATTTGTTTCGTGTGTTCCTGGGAGGAACTCTATCTCGGAATACCACCTAAATAACTACGTCCAGAGAGTCAAATAGGTCGGGAAGAAAAAGTCTGAGGTCGGGTCGGATGACATACATCTTGGTTGGTTCCACCACCACTAGAGATTTGACATATATATAATTTTTCTTCTGAAAAGGGGATTCTTATATATATATATATATATTTTAAAAATAGCTGCAAGACCAAAACGGGGTGCTAAACACCGAAAGCCCTTCTTTTATTTAAGTTCCTCCCAGATACATGGCTTACATACCCGACTCAACATTCTTGGAAAACAATCGAATCAAGGGTTCGGAGGAGAATTGTCCATTCAATCTTGTGAACTAATTGAGACCGAAATTGGAAAAAGAGATACGAACGGAGAGGAATAACCAATCGATGAAAGAACATGAAACCATTCTGTTTCAATAGAGGTACGAGAAACGGTTGGGGGTAATGAAGTAGGTGAAGTGGTTGGATTTTGCGAGTTGTTCCAACCACTGTAGGATGTGATTCCAAGAGCCGAACGAGAATGAATACCACACAAAAGAGTCAAGACCAGGATCCCTAATGGAATGTTTAACCGATCCATTCCGGATCGACCGAATTGGTATGGAAGTTATAACATGGGAAAACCACGGAAAACACAACGTATTTGAATAACCCTGTGACCTACCAATTTTAGAAGTAGGATTTTTGGCAAGCAATAAGCACTTAAATAATACAATTCAAGTGTACCATCTTCTTTCTCATTTCGAGGAAAAGGTGCGGAAGGAAAAGGAAACAACGGAGGGATCCGAATCGGACCTAAATGGGAATGACATGAAAAGTCTTTTTCAAAACCTAGCATTAAGGGCGTTACGACGATATACGAGAGGAATAGAGAAAAACTCGTGATTGGTGTGGAGGGGAAGATCTGTTTATGATATAGTTCAAGAAAGAGTCGTCTCATTTCCTTACTTCTTTCTAATTCATTCACTTCAAGACTGGTTCTGAACGCCGCGTAACATCATCTTCAACCAANTATTAAGGGTGTTACGACGATACGAGAGGAATAGAGAAAAACTCGTGATTGGTGTGGAGGGGAAGATCTGTTTATGATATAGTTCAAGAAAGAGTCATCTCATTTCCTTACTTCTTTGTAATTCATTCACTTCCAGTCTATTGGTGAACACCGGGTAACATCATCTTCAACCAACCTCCACCGTACTTTCGGTGCGACCACTAAAGAATTGCTTATACACTAAACAGCTTCTTATATACGTTTATTAAAAGACTGACATTCATTCATTATCATTAGTCCAGCGTGAAACTAAGAAATAGAGATGTGCCTAAGGCGGCATGTAAGCAAACTGTGCACGCTAAGAGAAGAGGAGAGATGTTCGCAATTACTACCACAAGAAATCCACCCCCTATATTTTAAAGGATCCCGTCACTTTGTTCGTACCTTCTTGTCTTAGGCTTCCAACTGAATAACATGGCCTTGCCGCCCCACCACTAGCAGGAGCTAAGCGCTTGAAAAACACGCTAAGAAAGTTTGCTTCTGTCGCTCTTTCTGTGCAACAGTCCACCAGTAGTGGAAAAGAGGTTTACCGTACATACAAGAGTCTTCCAGTTCTTACGGAAGATCTTTCTTACCAGTCAATCAAGTAGTACAAGAACTGTATCTTATCTTATAGCCCGTCGCGGTGGGTCATCTTTTAAATTAAGTAGATAGATGAAAGTCTTAAATAGATAAGTAGAAGGTGAGTGAGTGAATCGTCACTGACCTGATCGATTTCGATCACCTAGCAGGCCTTTTATTTGGTAGGTAACATCGCCAAACCGTATCATCAGATTTGACTACGAAGGAAGGAACTCGAAGTGAAAAGGCACCATTTATGCAAGGCAACGATAGTTGGCCCTCTATCATCTTCTATCTGGTAGACTTGGTAAAAGTGCCCCGACTTATTTCCAGAATAAGAGTTCAACCGAGGCTTCCCCCTTTTTTTGAGGGGGATCAAGTTCCTTGCCAACTGCCACCTATCGACTCCAACCTCTTTTCATTTGTTTTGGATATTACCAAACCTAGCCTAGCCTTCGTAAATCACACTAAAACGGACACCCAGCTATGGAAAAGCCTCCTTAAGGGTAGGTTAGGTTAGTCAATCCGGCTCGAGACGCGTTCGTTGACAAAACCGCCGTAGGAATTCCTACTTTTCAATAGAGCGGAGGCGAACTGATCAATGAGAAAGAGGCCCTACTCACTAAAAGCGAATACACCACAAGATCGAACTGCATTCATGCCTCTCATGCATCAAGTTGATTCCCCCCCCCCCTACGTAGTGATTATATCAATCATGTACGTAGGTAGGACCCTCTATTCTGATTGGTATATAATGAAAAAAGAAAGCCATTTGGACCAGGCGCACTGCGCTTTCCCTTGCCCAGATGTTCGCCTTTCTAAGTCAAGTAATGGTGACCCACCGAAGACTGGAGCTTTGTTACATGTTGACGAAGGCCCCCAAACTGAGGGTTCGGTCAGTAGAAGGGACGACTTTGTCTCCCCGGAAGAAGAATAGCCCCGCTCTCTAGCCGACTGATCCTGTTGATCATATAACTAGGAGGGAACGTGTCACATTAGAGGTGAACGATCAGAGGTGTCCTCTAATCACCACGACGAGGCTGGTCCCTCTTTTAGTAGACTCAGCTATGAATATTCATGAAGAAATGAATGCCGG
>MDKI01074959.1:0-45229 GCA_005239505.1 Nicotiana paniculata
TCACTTTAATTGGAAAAACTCCCATACCCCTTTTGGGGGCGTATAAAAAAGGAGGTGTGACAGTCTTCCTGCTCGCGAATAACTCAAGCGACTCAGGCACCCAACGTTACACATATCCACATAGTAAATTCATATTTTATCAAGAAAACGATTTTTTCTCAGGAAAATAGTAAAGTCTTTATTACTAGAAACATGAAATATATGTTTTGAAATCTTTGTTTTTGAAACTCATTTGTCCAGTTAAGTAGTACTCCATGATAAAACCCAGTCCAGGTACACATATATTCGTAGCGGAAACAATTTTCTTTTAGAAGGTTAATTATATGAACTCTAGTTTTCTTTTTAAACATTGAATTAATTTTTCGGTCATATTAGCAGTTTAATATTTTAGGCAGGGTTACAGGTACACACGTAAAGCATGCTAGTGGGTCCTAGGCTACTCGAACATGGCATAATAGCAGGTACACACGGACTCCCGTCACCCGTGCGTACGTAGCCCCCAAAGATAATAGCATGAAGTGAATCAATTCACCTTGGGGGACGATTCCCCCTCACAAAGTTAGAAACGAGACTTACCTCGCTCCGAAAGTCCAACACCGGTTTCCAAGCCCTTCCGATGACTCCAACGAACACACAATGCTCCGAAACTACCACATAAATGACAAAACAATAAAAGTTCATCCTAATACTCACACCTAATTCAGATTATATACTTCCCAACCCCACTCGGAGAAATGACAAAAATGTACTCTGGCCCACGTGCCCGGAAATTCGAAATTCTCGAAGATACATTCTACCCACAGCCTTAGTAACTCATATATATAATTTACTCAAATATTCATATTCAATTCGTGGTTAAAATCTAAATTTCCAAAATTCGAGGTTTCTTCAATTTCCCAATTTTTTCTTCAATTTCCACTACCAAAATCTATGTAATAATCATATATTTAACCCTAGAAACAAGTAGAAACAACTTACCTCTCGATGCTTGTTGAAATCTCCCTTGAAATCTCTCCAAATCGCCTAGCCCATGAAGAAAATGAGAGAGAAATGGCACAAACAAGTTTGAAAACATTCTACCCAGGCATTTTTCTCACCTGCGGTCCTTCCTCCACACCTGCGATCTCGCAGGTGCGACCAAATCACCCGCACCTGCGGTTACCCTCAACTCCAACAAAATCGCATCTGTACCCGCACTACCCGCACCTACGGCTTCGCAGGTGCGGAATATCCATCGCACCTGCGGTTCCCACCAAGCTAAGCCAAACTCGCACCTGCGACTCCCAAGCTGCACCTGCGGCCAAAACCTCGTAGGTGCGGATTACACCAGATGACAGCAAAACCAGCCCTCTTCCAACTTCAGCTTTGATCCGTTAACCTCCCGGAATCCACCCGAGGCCGACGGGACCCCGTCCAATTACACCAACCTGTCCCAAAACATGACACGGACTTGATCGAGCCCTCAAATCACATCAAACAAAGCCGAAATCACGAATCGCACTCAATTCCGATTCTTTAAGAACTTAGAATTTAAACCTTCTACATCCGATGTCGAAACCTGTCAAATCATGTCCGATTGACCTCTAATTTTGCACACAAGTCATATTCAACATTACGGACCTGGTAACTTCCGGAATTGAATTTCGACCTCGATATCAAAACTTCCACTTCCGCTCGGATTTCCCAAAAACCTTTAAATTTCTATCTTTAGACAAATGACTCCAAAATGACCTACGGACATCCAAATTCACTTCCGATCGCGCTCCCAATTCCAGAATCACCATACGGAGCTATTCCAGACTCGAAATACCAAACGGATATCAACTTCACTGATGTGCACTTTAAGCCCTAATTCATGAAATCCTTCAAAAATGCTAACTTCCACAATGTATGCCGAAATTGCTCCTGAGTTATCCAAAACCCGATCCGGACATACACCTAAGTCCTAAATCATCATACGAACCTGCTGGAACCTTTAAATCCTGATTTGGAGATTGTTTATTCAAAATTTCAATCTTAGTTGATTTCAACAACTTAAGGCTTCTGAAATGAGAATTTTCTTTCCAAATCATTTCTAAACTTCTTGGAATTCAATTCCGACCACACCCACGGGTCATAATACCTGAAACGAAGCTGCTCACGACTTAAAACCATTGAACGACATGCTAGAGCTCAAAATGACCCCTTGGGTCGTTACATTCTCCCCCACTTAAACCGACGTTCATCCTCGAACGCGCTAAGAACTGCTCTGGAGTTACCTGAAACCACTGTTTAACATCTCGAGCACCTGCATGTGCTACCACAACCCAGTCGAGCATAATAGCCTGATCAAATCTGGAGATTTCTTCTTTATCCATATAATAAACTTAGAATTCATTCAAACACTTGAAATTTCTCTGCCAGGCCTAGTTCCAACATATAAACACCGTATCAACTACCACACGATATACCAGAACATGACCGCATACCTTTGCTGAATCACCACCATGCACCGCATAACTCATCATCTGACCACAATGACGCTCCCCTAACCTTAATAACAAAGATCCACGAATCTGATACTCCCAATGCACCTCATAACAAAATTATATACACCATGCTATAATGCTGACGATACCACCACAACGGAGGAAATGCGCAGAAATCCATACTCAACTGCAGAGTTAACAAATCCTTGAATACCTCATCGCACTGATCCCTGATCTTTTCGTCTCACCCAGAATGAACTGCTCAGACAGCAACGCCCCAAACATGGCCAACAGCCTCACATGATACCACATCGCGCCAATAGATCATACTCGAACATGATAATAAGAAATGACCCAGGACGGAACTATTCGGCTCACACAACTAATATGAATTCTTACCAGGAAATAGGAAATAAAACACAAGAAAATAAATACATATTAACCCTTCTCATGATCACACTATTGCGGCGTGAAACCCGATCCAAATAACATACCTATGGCGTCGTGCCACCCGATCCCATCATAAAACTCACATAAGGAAATATACACGGAGCTAAATCGCTCACTATTACAAATTATTGAATATCGATCACAAGCACGCTAAGTGCATAATACAATCCTGGGGAGTCTGATAGAGCCGTATGCGACAAAACTCAAGCACAACTGAGGTGCGATATGTACATATATATATATATATATATATATATATATATACACTTTGGATCTCAAGAGCTATCCTGCTCAAATAACATCCCCACTACGCGGGACCTCAACATATAAGAAATTATCAAGCCGTTTCACAACTCGCACGGCACAATCACAATAACACATGAATTCGACCAAGACGTAACAACACCCGTTGTTCTAATATCTTTCCATGAAAAGCGCTATATTGAAAGGAACATGCCTGGCTCATACGGAGCCCATAATCATATTTAAATCCATCCACAAGCATCGAGCCACCTCGCTCGCACCAAACTAGGCTATTAGCTTTTTCCTGGGTCTATATTACCCCACTTTCTCTCATAATACACTAGAACAACCATCATCACCAAGACTAACACTGCATAATCCATAACTAACTGAACCAAACACCCTCCAGGCATAAATTCTCAATTAAGCAATATTGCACCTCTTTATACTCAGTCCAAATCTGAAATCCATCAAGTGACTACATGTCACACTTTATACAATCTTTTCGCGGTCATGCTCCCACGACCCTACACACAAGGCAACAAGTCTGCCCATCCATAACACCGACCACACTAAGGCCGAAAAACACATCAACAACCCATGACCAGGGTACAAGGCCTCTTTCACCGAATATCAATCTCAAGTGACACTGAAGATAACACCAGCTTGCTGTGAACTTTCGAATCACCTTTCCTTTCTCTTCCTAGCTCATGACATCCTTATAAACTTCATACCTAAATCTCGATTCTTACTCCCAGTTACATACTGCTTCCCGCACTTAATATACCAACATGAGGTAGCGCAAGAATTCCATCATAACTTTTGGAAGAACCAATAAGGCAAACACTTCATCATAAAGAAAAGTTTTACTTGACTCAATTCGAGAGTACCATCTCAACACACGAGTGAATTCCCATTATCACCTAATCATGCAAATCATTAATTAGTAATCTATACCACCCTAACCCTTCTGGGATCCACATACACATGATAGGCCATAACACGCAAATGTTCCCACATGAAATCCATTACGACAGTCGACAAGCCCTACACACACCGGCACAAACCACATGCATAACTAAATCACATCGAATGAACCAACCACTGCCGCAAACGTGCCGTTTCAACCATGGCTAATCACTCTATCTTCTTTTACTCATCATCAGTTGCCTCAGGAATAATAGAAACTTCCTTCAACCCATAGTAAACTCAACCCTCACTCATCCCGAGTGAACTTGATTCACGAGACTATGCTGCCCAAATCCTGCAACCCGTCTCATACCCTTATGATAATCTTTCTACAGTTTGGAGTTTATTCCTCTCACTCCTCCAATACTACCTTGCATTCTGAAACATATCATAGAACATTTGAACCATCCTCATTTTTTTTTCTCAGAGATTACTCTGCAAAAGCTCGATTCTCGATCATACTGCTGCCTGAAATCCTTAAACGCCGCATTCTTTAACTTTTGAACTCACTAGGACCGCTATTGAGAGTCACCCACTCTGACTAGCCCCAAATAAAATCAACCCCAAGGCTCTCCTAGCACAGGAACACCTTTTTCAATGAAACACGTGACTGAGTCACTATCCTTACAATTCGCCCATGCCTTAAGCATAAGGTCTGAATTTTCCAAAACCTAACCCTGATCCGACAAGGCTGACTTTTTGCACATATTCATCGAATCCCACGCACAATTACCATTTTACCCTTTTTTATTAGCTGAAATAACTCGCCAACGCGCCGAAAATCCTCAACCCTATGCGAAGACAATCCTACAACCCAACTGTAGATGGTGGGACTCCCCCACTTTGCGACTGTTCGACTTCCACTTCTTACACCTGGCCTCCTAGAAATGGAACCACCGCCTAGCCTCATTCCAGGATCATTCTTTGTAGGCTCTCAAACCAGCAGATCACCACGACTTCAAGCTCCCCGAAGATTATCCTTCTCTAGCTGCCTTCGTTATCAACACTTATCCGGTACTGCACCACCGCACCTTGCGATCTCTGCCGACCGTTTTTCTTCAATAATTCATCTCGATACCCCATGCAACCGAAGAAACCATAGCACCGGCAACTTAACATATTCCATTCGATTAATGATGACGACTACACGTCATAGGTGCATAACCCCATCTCAGTGGAAGACACCAAGTCTTACTACTTTATCAATCCCAACCGAGCCATTCATACTCCAAATGCCTTCCCTCTGTCGGAACAAAAGCACTGAAACCTCGAAGTCACACTCTGAGAAGACCTCCCTTCAAACCATTCACCTTCCCCAACATACGGGCAAACGTTCTATCATCATATCGACACCGCGCGATGATCAATTGCAACCATCATCACTACCTGAGCACAACCTCAAGGCTCCCAGAAACACAGCTACTGAGCTGAAACAACATATTACCCTTTCATAGGGCCATAACAACAACCACGACAATTTACACATGGAAGCATCTCGAATTACATTCGCATCACCATTTCCATTCCTCAAATTCCTGATCCATAGCAAGCGATTCGCGTCGCGTAAGATTGAGTAGGAATGAACATAGGCATAAGCCTCAAAGGAATCAACTCGCACGATGAAGAATCAAGAAGGGAAGTACTCCTAACAGCCCTGTAGCCTCTCGAAGATAAGTACAGATGTCTTCGTACCAATCTGCAAGACTCTACTAGACTTGCTCATGACTCGTGAGACCTACGGGAACCTAGCGCTCTGATACCATGATGTAACGACCCAAAATCCCTATGGTCGTGATGGGGCCGGACACAAGGTCAGGCAAGCCAAACCATTAATTAATTGAAATAACTTTCCAGTTTTAACATTTTCGAAATCATTACCTTTTCTTGCATTTCATAAACAAATAGATAAATTTTTGTAAGATTAAATACGAAAGCAAATTAATTCAGTTTAATGAAATAAATCCCAACATATCCCCAGAACCCGGTGTCACAACTACATGAGCAATTTCTAAGAATTTATACAATCATTACAAGCCTGTCCGAAATACAGCTGGACAAGGTAATTTGAATGAAATAGAAACAGTGCGAAGGAGACTATGTCAGCTACGGATCACCTCCGGATGATGCAGCTCGACTAAGTCTCTAAATCCTCCATATTCCCATGAAAGAACCTGTGCAATAAAAATGCACAGCAAGGGTAGCATGAGTATAAAACAACGTGTACTCAGTAAGTCGCCCGCCGAACCTCACAGAGGTAGTGACGAGAGGTCAAATTAGACACTTACTAGGGTCCAACAATATAATATGTGACAGGATATGATGAAGTAAAATAGACATGTAAGACAGTGAGCAACGAGTGCATATCAAGTACAGAAATCCAGGAAACTACTAAGAATAAACAACAATGTACACTTTCCTTTTTCCCAAATACATGTCAACCCAATACCAATAGAATAGTACCAAATAGTCATGCGCACACAAGGTAAGACAACCGGCCGGATTCATAAGATAGTCATGCATGTCCACTACCGAGAATCGAACAGCTCGTACCAAAAGTGAACCTCTCAACCTCTCTATGCACTGCCGAGGATCAATCAGTCCATCCAAAAGTGCATCTCTCAACCTCTCTACGCACTACCGAGGATCGAACGACCCGTACCAAAAGTGCGTCTCTCAATCTCTCAATGCACTGCCGAGGATCGATCGGCCCATCCTAAAAGTGCATCTCTCAATCTCTCTACGTACTGCCGAGGATCGAACGTCCCTTACCAAAAGTGCATCTCTCGATAAAATAATCCTCTCTGTGCACTGACGAGGATTGATCGGCCCGTCCCAAAAGTGCACCTCTCAATAAAATATGGTTAGCCTTCTCACGAATCATACATGCGACTCAGATGCTCATAAGAATACATACACAAATACAAGGTCTTCCTGCTCGCGAATCACTCGCGACTCATGCACCCAAAGTTACACATATCCATATAATGAATTCGTATTGAGATCATGTTTTTGAAACTCATTTGTCCAGTTTAGTAGTACTCCATGATACAACCCAGTCTAGGTACACATACATTCACAGCGGAAACAATTTTATTTTAGAAGGTTAACAGTATGAACTCTAGTTTTCTTCTTAAACATTCAATTACGTTTTTGGTCATATTAGCAGTTTAATATTACAGGCAGGGTTACAGGTACACACGTAAATCAAGCTAGTGGGTACTAGGCTACCCGGACATGGCATAATAGCAGCTACGCACGGTCTCCCGTCACCCCGTGCATACGTAGACCCCGAAGGTAATAGAATGAAGTGAATCAATTCACCTATAGGGACAATTCATCCTCACAAAGTTAGAAAGGAGACTTACCTCGCTCTGAAATTCAAACACCGGCTTCCAAGCCCTTCCGATGACTCCAAAGAACGCACAACGCTCCGAAACTACCACATAAATGACAAAGTAATGAAAATTCATCCTAATACTCAAAACCAATTCAGATTATATACTTCCCAACCCCGCTCGGAGAAATGCCCAAAATTCCCTCGGGCCCACGTGCCCGGAAATCCGAAATTCTCTAAGATTCATTCTACCCACAGCCTTACTAACTAAAATATTCATACTCAATTCATGGCTAAAATCTAAATTTCCAAAATTCTAGGTTTCTTCAATATTTCCCAATTTTTTCCTCAATTTCCACTGCCAAATCTATGTAATAATCTTGTGTTTTACCTTAGAAAAAAGTAGAAACAACTTACCTCTCGATGCTTGGTGATATCTCCCTTGAAAGCTCTCCAAAATCGCCTAACCCATGAAGAAAATGAGAGAGAAACGACACAAACCCGTTTTAAAACATTCTACCCAGGCTTTTTTTGCACATGCGGTCCTTACTCCGCACCTGCGATCTCGCATGTGCGACCAAATCACCCGCATATGCGGTTACCCTCAACTCCAGCCAAATCGCACATGTGCGCAACTGCCCATACCTGCAGCTTCGCTGGTGCGAAATATCCATCACACCTGCAGTTCCCAGCCAAGCCAAGCCACACTTGCATCTGCAACTCCCAAGCCGCACATGCGGCCAAAACCTCGGAGGTGCGGATCACACCAAATGACAGCAAAACCAGCCCACTTCCAACTTTAACTTTGATCAGTTAACCACCCGGAATCCACCCGAGGCTCTCGCGACCCCGTCCAATTACACCAATATATCCTAAAACATGACACGGACTTGCTCGAGCCTTCAAATCACATCAAACAGTGCCGAAACCATTAATCACACTCAATTTCGATTCTTTAAGAACTTAGAATTTCAAACTTCTACATCCGATGCCGAAACCTATCAAATCACGTCCGATTGACCTCAAATTTTGCATACAAGTCATATTCAACATTACAAACCTGGTCCAACTTTCGGAATCGCATTCCGACCTCGATATCAAAACTTCCACTTCCGGTCGAATTTCCCAAAAACTTCAAATTTCTATCTTTAGCCAAATGACTCCAAAATGACCTACGGACATCGAAATTCACTTCCGATCGCGCTCCCAATTCTAGAATCACCATACGAAGCTATTCCCGGACTCGGAATCACAAATGGATATCAACCTCACTGATGTGCACTTTAAGCCCAATTTCATAAAATCCTTCAAAAATTCTAACTTCCACAATATACGCTGAAATGCTCCCGAGTTATCTAAAACTCGATCCGACCATAAACCCAAGTCTGAAATCATCATACGAACCTGATGGAACCTTCAAATCTTAATCCGGAGATCGTTTACTCAAAATTTAAATCTTTGTTGATTTCACCAACTTAAGGCTTCTAAAATGAGAATTTTCTTTCCAAATCATTTCTAAACTTCCTGGAATTCAATTCCGACCACGCCCACAGGTCATAATACCTGAAACGAAGCTGCTCACGACTTCAAATCGCTGAATGACATGCTAGAGCTCAAAACGATCGGTCGGGTCGTTACATTCTCCCCCACTTAAAGCGACGTTCATCCTCGAACGTGCTAAGAACTACTCTGGAGTTACCTGAAACCACTGTTTAACATATCGAGCACCTGCCCGTGCTACAACAACCCAGTCGAGCATAATAGCCTGATCAAATCTAGAGATTTCTTCTTTGTCCATATAATAAGCTTAGAATTCATTCAAACACCTGAGAGCTGGGTTTGGAAACTGGCCTTGACCTCCACGTACACCGAGCACTGTTGGCGCGATTTAGCTAATGGCCGATTGGAGGCTAAGAATCATGGTAAGCTCCCTTTCCACATATTTGATGATATGATCATGATATCTTTTTATACTTATTCAATTTTCTCGTGTGTAGGCCTGGGAAGATATGCGGTCATGAGGCCACCGTCTGGTGAGGAGGAGACTTTGTCCCCGATTCTGAAATTGGCAAAGGATAATAAGAGGAAGAGGGCCGCAACCTTCAACGACCCAAATCCTAAGAAGAAGAAGAATCCGGTTAGAAAATCGAAGAAAGATATTGTTGCCCTTCCTGCCAATGTATATCGGTAGCTAAGGGATGAAGAAGAAGAAGATGAAGATGATGGCTCAGTACTGGTGGCCCGAGAAAAGAAAAACATCGAGGCCCCAATGGCCACTGAATCAGTGGTGGTTGTTGGGATCCTACATCGGGCTAAAGGGGTTTTGGAGAAGGATTCAGGAAAGGTCCCTAAGTCGTCGGAGATCAAGGCAGCCCCCCACTGAAATGAGCAAATAATGGGTATGTATGAAGGGGCTGGCCCTGAAGCCTTGCGAATTAAAAAGAACGCCCCAAGTATCTCACTTTGGGCAATAGTAATCGGAGACTAACCTATTCTCCCTTGTTTTTCTGAAGAGGCTATTCCGATGCCCAAGCTTTGAGGACTCCCGAGGTAGACGGACCCCATGGAGGGGAGGACCCTTTCCATGATTATTTTTCCAGTGTCGAAGATGCTATCGACTCGAGTGACGCAACGAGTCTCTTTTATGAAGCCCAACAATCCTTGAATCGTGTGAGTCTCAACTTCTTTTGTCTATTTCATACTTGGTTTATTACTTCTTTTCCCGTCTAATTTCATTTCTTTTTCTGTATAGGATTTGGCACTTCATCAGGAGGCGTTTTCCAAGTCCCGAGTTGAGTTGAGCCGATGTGAGTCCGACCTTCAAGGGCTCCTGAAGAAAGAATGCCCTCAAACTTTTCTGCGGGCAAAAAGAAAAAGAGATCAAGGACCTCCGAGCTAAATTTGCAAGGGCTCAAAGGATCAGACCGACCAAATCGATAAGGTAATGACACTTTTAAAATCTCATGTGTCGCGACCCAAAATCCCTAAGGTCGTGATGGCGCCGGACAAAAGGTGAGGCAAGTTAAACCATTAATTAATTGAATAACATTCCAGTTTTAACATTTTCGAAATCGTTACCTTTTCCTGCATTTCATAAAAAAATAGATAAATTTTTTTAAACTTAAATATGACAACAAATCAATTCAGTTTAATGAAATAAATCCCAACACATCCCCAGATCCCGGCGTCACAATCATTACAAGCATGTCCGAGATACAGTTGGACAAGGTAATTTAAATGAAATAGATACAGTGCGAAGGAGACTCTGTCAACTGCGGATCGCCTCCGGATGATGCAACTCGCCTAAGTCTCTGAATCCTCCACATTGCCATGAAAGTATCTGTGTAATAAAAATGCACAACAAGTGTAGCATTAGTACAAAAAAATGTGTACTCAGTAAGTCGCCCGCCTAACCTCAGAGAGGTAGTGACGAGAGGTCAAATTAGATGCTTACTAGGGTCCGACAATATAATATATGACAGGATATGATGAAGTACAGTAGACATGTAAGACAGTGAGCAGCGAGTGCATATCAAGTACAGAAATCCAGGCAACTACTGAGAATAAACAACAATGTACACTTTCCTTTTTCCCAAATACATGTCAAGCCAATACCAATGGAATAGTACCAAATAGTCATGCGCACACAAGGTAATACAACGGGATGGAGTCATAAGATAGTCATGCACATGCACTGTCGAGGATCAAATATCCCGTACCTAAAGTGCACCTCTCAACCTCTCAATGCACTGTCGAGGATCGATCGGCCCGTCCCAAAAGTGCATCTCTCAACCTCTCTACGCATTACCGAGGATCGGACGGCCCGTACCAAAAGTGCGTCTCTCCATCTCTCAATGCACTCCCGAGGATCGATCGGCCCGTCCGAAAAGTGCATCTCTCAATCTCTCTACACACTGCTGAGGATCGAACGGCCCGTACCAAAAGTGCGTCTCTCAATATAATAATCCTCTCTGTGCACTGTTGAGTATCAATAGGCCCGTACCAAAAGTGAACCTCTCAATATAATACGGCTAGCCTGCTCGCGAATCATACATGCAACTCAGGTGCTCATAAAAATACATACAAAAATACAGGGTCTTCCTGCTCGCGAATCGTTCAAGCGACTCAGGCACCCAAAGTTACACATATCCACATAATAAATTCGTATTTTATCAAGAAAACCGTTTTTTCTTAGGAAAATGGTTAAGTCTTTATTAATAGAAACATGAAATACACGTTTTGAAATCTTTGTTTTTGAAACTCATTTGTCCAGTTTAGTATTACTCCATGATACAACCCATTCTAGGTACACATATATTCATAGCGGAAACAATTTTATTTTACAAGGTTAACAATATGAACTCTAGTTTTCTTTTTAAACATTCAATTACATTTTCGGTGATATTAGCAGTTTAATATTACAGGTAGGGTTACAGGTACACACGTAAAGCATGCTAGTGGGTCCTAGGCTATCCCGACATGGCATAATAGCAGCTACACACGGACTCCCGTCACCCCGTGCGTACATAGTCCCCGAAGATAATAGCATAAAGTGAATCAATTCACCTAGGGGGACGATTCTCCCTCGCACAGTTAGTAAAGAGACTTACCTCGCTCCGAAATTCCAACACCGGCTTCCAAGCCCTTCCGATGACTCCAACGAACGCACAACGCTCCGAAACAACCACATAAATGACAAAGCAATGAAAATTCATCCTAATACTCACAACCAATTAAGATTATATACTTCCCAACCCCACTCGGAGAAATGACAAAAATACCCTCGGGCCCACATGCCCAGAAATCTGAAATCCATCACACCTGCGGTTCCCAGCCAAGCCAAGACACACTCGCACTTGCGACTCCTAAGCCGCACGTACGACCAAAACCTCGCAGGTGCGGATCAGACCAGATGACAACAAAACCAGCCCTCTTCCAACTTCAACTTTGATCTGTTAACCACCTGGAATCCACCCGAGGCCCCCGGGACCCTGTCCAATTACACCAACCTATCCCAAAACATGACACGGACTTGCTCGAGCCCTCAAATCACATCAAACAACACTGAAATCATGAATTACACTCAATTCCGATTCTTTAAGAACTTAGAATTTCAAACATCTACATCCGATGCCAAAACCTATCAAATCACGTCCGATTGACATCAAATTTTGCACACATGTCATATTCAACATTACGGACCTTCTCGAACTTCCGGAATCGCATTCCGACCTCGATATCAAAACATCCCTTCCGGTCGGATCCCAAAAACCTTCAAGTTTCTATCTTTAGCCAAATGACTCCAAAATGACCTACGAACATCCAAATTCACTTCCGATCACCCTCCCAATTCCAGAATCACCGTACGAAGCTATTCCCAGACTTGGAATCCCAAACGGACATCAACCTCACTGATGTGCACTTTAAGCCCAAATGCATGAAATCATTCAAAAATGCTAACTTCCACAATATACGCCGAAACGCTCTCGAGTTAACTAAAACCCGATTCGGAAATACACCCAAGCCCGAAATCATCATATGAACCTGCTGGAACCTTCAAATCCTGATTCGGAGATCATTTACTCAAAATTTCAATCTTAGTTGACTTCACCAACTTAAGGCTTCTAGAATGAGAATTTTATTTCTAAATCATTTCTAAACTTCCTGGAATTCAATTCCGACCACGCCCACGGGTCATAATACCTAAAACAAAGCTGCTCACGACTTCAAACCACTGAATGACAAACTAGAGCTCAAAACGACTGATCGGGTCATTACATCATGGGCTTGATTCGGCAATGGAGGCTAATATTTAAGTCTCACAGCTGTAGCAGAATATAGAGAGGATCATGCAGTTCCGCGAGGAGATCAGTATGATGAAAGCAAAGTCCTTCGGGGGGAAAGAGGGCATGGACCGCCTTGTTGCAGAAAATGAGACTACTCTAGCCCAGTTGTCATCGGTCGAAGGCCAACTTTGAGGCATAAGGAGAAAATCTCAGTTTAGGAAAAGAAGATAGAAGAACTCGAGGCTCAATTGGCTTCCGAACTTGCACGGGCCAAATCTGAGGCCAAAAAGTCAAAGACCGAGGTTGATGCTATTGTGGCTGTCTACCGAGCCAATGCTGAAGCCGCTCAAGTCCAAGTGAGAGAGGATGCCGAGGCTGCTCAAACTCGAGCATATACGATTGTTGAACTTACTGAATGTCAATCTCAGAGGGAAACCTTTGCGGAGATCCACGCTCGAGGTTTCGATCTTATCGAGGAGATATTAAAGGCAAAAGAGCATGAAGCTGATGCTAAAGAATTCTCCTCTTTTGATGACGACGACAGTGATAATTATGGCACCAAGAGCGGGTCCAAAAAGGGGAGGACCTCGATGAAGAAGCTGCCCCCGAGGATAGTTAGGAGACTTTGTATTTTTTATTCTTTTTTTTTTTATGTAGGACCTTGATCGGTCCATTGTAAATATCTTCATATGTATAAAAATTTCTTTCTTTTTCTGTCTTGTCTTCGTCTTGACTTATGCCTTGTGAAAATTATAATTTTCTTATGCCTTATAAAAAAATTGATTCATTTACGCCATGTTAAAATTTTGTTCGTAAATTCGAAGCTTAGGCAACTTGATCGAAGTCGGACTAATGTAGTCTTTGTAGCCGAGTGAGGACTTGCTCGAAATCAAAATAGGATGACCCTTAGGTTTAAATTGAGTGAGTATGATTCATAGAACTCAAAAATATAACGGCCCTTAAGCTCTTGAATTGGGCTGATATAGCCTCAAAAGAGTGGTTTTTTTTCCTTTTCGGCTTAAAAAACTTAATCATATAAAAATTTATCATGACTTAGCACGAAATAATTCTTTACTCATTAGGTTTTTCGGGGTTTAGTGTTATTGAAACCTTTTGCTTTTTTATGCCTTAGCACAAAAATGTTCAGTACAAAATTTTTCGACGGCTCGAACAAATCGATACCCCTTAGGGTATTTCAAGGGCTGACGTTGTCGAAACCATTTTGTTATTTTGTCGAGGGTAGCCTTTTTAACTGGTTTATAGAAATATTCAAAGTCCTATTTTTATTACAGAATTCAGACATCTATGAACCATGTTAGTTTGGTTGTAGCCTTGGGATCTACCTCTTGGGCTTATTTCCCAATTACACTTCGAACTTGTTCGAAGTGTCAGTCCCTGAGTGGGGTGGCCTTGGCCTATAAAATCTATGATTGCCTTTTTAAGGTCTTACGGCCTCTAGGTTTAATTATTCGATCGTGTCATTTTTGGACAGCAGTCCCCGAGTACGGGGTTAATTATTCAAACTTTAGCTGCGATCAGCCCTTGAGTGAATTTTTGCAGTAGATCATAAGTATGAAATTGTAAAGTAGAAATTTCTCTAATGCATGGAATATTTGGTAAGGAAAAATAATACTCTTTCGATAGATTATACATGCGTGCATGTTTTTCCATTAGGGCTCGAGTAATCTACATGGACACGGTTTATTTGACTGTTTGGCCCTTTACAAAATTTACCTATCGTGACCCTGTTGACACTAAGTATTTTCCTTGAAAACATCCGAGGGTGATGCCCCTCAGTATTCGAGGTTGATTGTAAAGAAGCATCGGATACTGTTGAATTGCTCTAAGTTAGAACGAACAATGGTTGCCTCGTTAAAAACCTTACCGGAGAAACCCATTTGGGACCAAAACTGGTCGAAGGGAAAAAGAGTGCAACGCGTGCTTTCAGACCTAAGGACTTCATCTTTGGAAAAAAATTGATGTCTTCGATGGAACACCTGCAATTGGTTAGTATAAAATATAAACAAAAATGGAGAAGGCCATACCTTAGCAATAATATCGTTTGAGAAGGGATACGTTCCAATTATTTGGCAATTGTTCGCCGTTCATCGTGCCAAGTTTGTAGGATCCATTTTCGATGATATCGAGGACCTGATACGGTCCTTTCTAATTTGGGCCAAGTTTTCCTTCGTTTGGGTCTCGAGTATTGAGGGTGACTTTTCTCATAACTAAGTCCCCGATTCTAAAGTGTCAAAGATTGGCTCTTCGGTTGTAATACCTTTCGATGCGCTACTTCTGTGTGGCCATCGAACGAGAGCGGATTCTCGTTTTTAATCTAGCAATTCGAGGCTTGTATTCATAGCTTAGTGATTTTACTCTTCCGTCGTATATCGAAACCTGACGCTAGGTTCCCCGACCTCGATTGGGATTAGAGCTTCGACGCCATATACTAAGGAGAATGGTGTTGCCCCCGTATTGGATTTTGACGTTGTTCGCTACGACCAAAGGACCTCGGGAAATATTAAGCTCCATTTTCCCTTAGTGTCGTTCAATATTTTCTTTAAATTTTGAATGATGGTCCTGTTTGTTGATTCGGCATGGTTGTTCCCACTAGGATGATATGGCGTTGAAAAGATCCTTTTCATTTTGTGGTCTTCGAGAAACTTTATTATTTTGCTGCCTATGAATTTTTTTCCATTGTCGTATACGATTTCGACAGGCATCCCGAATAAACATATAATTGTATTGGTAAAAAAGAGTTTCACACGTAAGCCAACTTTTGACAACTCAGCCATTCACGTGGACACAGGAAAACGCGACAGATGGACGTAACACTTTGAAGAGATACGGTACAAAGAGGCACGATTCAGTAAACCCACGAACTTATCACCCACGGGGAACTGAACTTGATCAAAACGGGAGAGAGGCACGATCTGAATGAATGTAGACGAAGCTACGGGCAGATTCAAGGACCCACAATTGATTACTCGAACGTTATGTAACCGAACCACAATTACCGTTATCCTGTGTAACACCTCATTAATGTCATAATTAGTCATTAACGAGTAACTATAGCAAGAGTTGTACGTTATAAGAATCTCCTATATAAGGGAGGGGAATACAGCTTCTAAAGGCATCTGATTCTCGAATACAATCAACTTTGATCTTCTATTTTTACAATATTGTCTATGATTCATTTTTCTCCATTATCTTGATTATCAATAACCTGTATTCATCTTAAAGATAAGATTTAGTCAAAGGGACTAATTCTTTGGTTAAACAAATTGGTTCAGTTACCAGGAATCTGATAATCTTTGTTTACTTTTCAAGTGATATCATCTGAATTATGTCAAACGCAACGACAACAACCAGCAAAGGTGTAGAACCCTAGTTCCATCGCCTTCAGGAACCCCACGTGGTTCGAGGGAACAATCCCGAGAAAGATCCAATAACAACAATGGTGATAATGATCAAACTATGGAAAAAGATTGTGTAAATCAAATGATTGAAGAGTTTGTGAGGCAAGCTTTGCAAGAATTTGCAAGAGGGTTACAAGCAGCGTTACCTACACCGTCGACGCCACCCCCCAATAATACCATCACCATGGAAAATCCTCAATGTGGGTTGGCAAACTCAGGAAGAAGAGATACTCCTAATAAATCTCTCGAAACGAGACCAGGTATAGCTAATAACTCAAAATTACAAAATTAACTGCTAACCATGCAGAAACAAATGAAGGAGTAGAACGATCACATCGAACAAATTCCTTGAGTACCACCTATCATCAAAAGCATCGATGTTGATAGATATTCTCAACAACCTTGGAAGCCAAGTGCGGCACCCTTGCCTATACCCAAGAAGTTTAAAATGTCTGAGGTTCCCAAATATGATGGAACAACTGATCCACGCAACCATGTGACTGCTTTCACTTCTAGGGTAAAAGGCAACGACTTAACGAAACAAGCGATTGAATCAGTCCTGGTCAAAACATTTGGGGAAACACTTAAGGAGAATCTAAGAGAATTCCCCGCTACAACATTGAACAATGTATATAACAGGTAGAGTACTAAACTCAGAATAGAAGAAGATATCATTGCTCGTTCGAGAGATGAAGATCATTCTAGATCCAGACAACTTGAATCAGATAGAACATCAGGTAAAAACATGTATGATCCTTACTTAAAACCCTCGGGACGCGATATCCACCCCAGCTTCGAAAACACTAGGTTATAGACCACAAGGAAGAGACGTAGTCTCATCCTCGTCTAGATCCAGAAAAGATCGAGATGAACGACCTAGAGGTAGTACTCAAATTGGGGATCATACCTTTAATGTAAGTACTACTGAACTTGTCTCAATATTGAGGAACATGAGAGACAAGGTTAAGTGGACCAAAGAGATGCGGTCAAATCCAAGTAGAAGAAACCCAGATCACTGGTGTGAATTTCACAATGATCATGGGCACAAAATAACGGATTGCAGATTTTTACAAGGTGAAGTAGAAAATTTGTTAAAATAAGGCTATTTAACAGAATTGTTTAGTAATAAAGGTAAATAGGCATATATAAGGAACATGCAGGAGCCCGCAAAGCCTCCTTCTCCAAAACGAACCATTAACGTAATACACAGGGGTGAAGAAGTAAACAGAGTGATTTGCAAAACAACCACGAAGTTCACAATTACACATCGGAAACGGGATCGTGGAGAAGACGATATAACCTTCGATGATGCATATATCAGCGGATTAATGCTTCCGCACAATGATGCTCTGCTAATATCTTTACCTATTCATGACACTAATGTAAAAAAAGTATTGATTGATCCAGGCAGTTCAGTCAATACAACTTTGCTAAGAGTCGTGGAGGAAATGCTACGGGGGAATTAAGTAATCCCAAAAGCACGAGCCATGTCAGGGTTTGATAACTCTACGGTTATAACAAAATGAGAAATTGAGCTTAGCACTTATGCTGAGGGGGTGATCAAAAGTGCCAGGTTCCAAGTCATAGATACTAACATGGCTTATAACATGATAATTGGAAGGCCATGGATCCACGAGATGAAAGCGATACCCTCCACGTTGCATCAGGTAATGAAATTCCCCTATGAATGGGGGATTCAATGAATCAAAGGCGATCAGCATACCGCAAGAAATATGAACTCTATGATACACTACAACAAGAAAATAGAGGTGGAAGAATTACGAGATAAGGAAGTCTCCCAAGTAGGTAACACCGCCCAAACGGGCATGGAAGAAATTACTACCCAAATAGGCATGGAAGATATTATTGCTGAAACATGTACGAAAGAAAATACTTACGAGAAAGAGAGTTAAGTTACCACGGAAGGTGTACTATGCCACACAGATGCAGATTCTAGATCGGACGTCATTCGTGAATCGGAGGAAGATGCGCACATCAAAACAACTACGGAGGAGCTCGAAGTTGTTCCGTTATCTAAACAAAAGTTTGAGCAGAAAGTGTATACAGGCACGAGGCTAGGCCCCGCTCGAAGAGGTATGTTAATTGATTATTTAAAGGCTAATGTAGACTGCATTGCGTGGTCCCACTCAGATATGCCAAGAATCCCACCATAAGTGATGACTCATAAACTAAATGAAGATTTATCCTTCATACCTGTTAAGCAGAAGAAAATAAAGTAAGGACCATTCAAGAACCAAGTGATTGACGAAGAGGTACAGAAACTCTTGAAGATTGGTTCGATACGAGAGGTAACATACCCAAATTGATTAGCAAACACCGTGGTAGTACCTAAAAGGAATGGAAAGTGGAGAGTATGCGTAGATTATACTGATTTAAACAAAGCATGCCCCAACGATTCATTCCTATTGCCTCATATAGATCAAATGATTGATGCCACCACATGTCATGAACTATTAAGCTTTCTAGATGCATATTCTGGTTATAATTAGATTAAAATGGATCCTTTAGAGGAGGAAAAAACCTCCTTTATCACGAACAAGGGGACTTATTGTTATAAAGTCATGCCTTTTGGCCTAAAAATTGTTGGAGCTTCCTATCAAAGGCTAGTTACCAAGATATTCCAAGAACATCTGGGAAAAATGATGGAGGTTTACATTTATGACATGTTGGTAATATCAACACAAGCACAAGACCATTTCCAGCACCTCTATACTGCTTTTGATATTTTAAGCATGTATAATAGGAAGTTAAATCCAACGAAATGCGCTTTTGGAGTGCAATCAGGAAAGTTTTTGGGTTTCCTTATATAAAACAGAGAAATAGAGGTAAATCCCGCTCAAATTAAAGCCATAGAGTTAATACATGATATTTTAACAAATAAAAAGGATGTTCAAAGACTGAAATTGAGAATAGCCGCTTTGGGTAGGTTTATTTCTAAATCTTCTAAAAAAAGTTTTAAATTCTTCTCAGTTCTCAAAAATCATAGTCAGTTTGAATGGACTGAAGAATGTCAGCAAGCCCTCAAGAACCTGAAGATTTATCTATCGAAACCACCACTGCTTTCAAAGCCAAAAGAAGGGGAAAGATTGTACATCGACCTGGCTGTCTCAGAAATTGATGTAAGTGCAGTATTGGTAGGAGAAGATAAAGGTAAACAATCACGGGTCTATTATGTAAGTACAACTTTGCTAGATGCTGAGACTAGATATCCCCATCTGGAAAAGTTAGCCTTAACTTTAATAATGGACCTAGAAAATTATGACTTTATTTTCAATGCCACCCAATCACCATTGTGACCTCATATCCTTTAAGAAATATTCTGCATAAACAAATATTGTCAGGAAGATTAGCTAAGTTGGCCATAGAATTAAGTAAGCATGAAATAATCTATCAGCCTAGGACTGCAATTAAGTCTCAAATACTAGCTGATTTTGTTGCTGACTTTAGTAATAGCATTGTATCTGAAGTAGAAAAAGAGTTAAAACTCTTTAACGGTGTTAATCCAGGCCTATGGACCTTTTTCACCGATGGTTCTTCAAATATAAAAGGCGTCGGCTTAGGCATAGTCTTTATATCACCCATGGGTGAAAAGACACAACAAGCTATAGAGTGTTATCCTATCACTAACAATGAAGCAGAGTACGAAGTTGTTATTGCAGGGCTTGAACTCGCACGGGAGCTCTCAATCGAGCAAATTGTGATCAATATTGCAGGGCTTGAACTCGCACGGGAGCTCTCAATCGAGCAAATTGTGATCAATATTGCAGGGCTTGAACTCGCACGGGAGCTTTCAATCGAGCAAATTGTGATCAACAGCAACTCCCAACTTGTAGTAAATCAGATACAGTGGACTTACATCACTCGAGAGACTAGAATGCAACAGTATCTTGAAAAAGCACGAGAGCTCATGAGACAATTCAAAACATGGAAGGTAATGAAAATACCTAGAGAGGAAAATGCAGAAGAAGATGCATTAGCTTACCTCGTAGCAGTCACGGAAGTAACGAACAAAGACAATACAATTGTCATTCAACTATTTCATTCAACAATAGACCAGGACATGAATGAGGTAACTTTCAACAACCTAACCTGGGACTGGAGAAACGAAATTCTTATTTTTTGTGGAATGGCACCGTACCTAAAGACAGATAAGCAGCTCAAGCACTTCACTACAAAGCTGCACCGTACTGCCTTATTCACAACTCACTTTATCGTAAGATGTTCGGAGGACCCCTAGCTAAATGCCTCAGACCTAACCAAATGGAATTTGTTATGAAAGAAGTCCACGAAGGACACTGTGAAAATCACTCAGGGGCGAGATCCTTAGTGAAAACACTAATCAGAGCCGGATGGAAGTAGAAGCCGAGAATTTCGTATCCAAATGTGACAAATGCCAAAGGTTTGCCAATAACATGCATCGACCAACGGAATTATTACATCCAATAATATACCCGTGGCCTTTCATGAAATGGGGTATGGACATAGTAGGACCTCTTCCCACAGCTAAAGGACAGGTACGGTTCTTACTCGTCCTAACCGACTATTTTACAAAATGGGTAGAAGAATAAGCGTTCAAACAAATGCGAGAAAAGGAAGTTAAAAGCTTCGTATGGAGAAACATAATATGCCACTTGGGAATACCAAAGGAGATCCTGTGTGATAATGGCCCACAATTTATAGGCTCCCAAATCACATAATTCTTCGAAAGTTGGCAAATCAAGAAGATCACTTCAACGCCGTACCACCCCGTGGCTAATGGTCAAGCTGAGTCAACGAATAAGGTCATCATCAACAATCTAATGAAGCGGATGCATAAAGCAAAAGGAAATTGGCCTGATGAGTTACCAGCGGTACTATGGGCATACAGAACAACTTCAAAGATATCCACGGGAGAAACTCCGTTCGCACTTGTTTATGGATCAGAAGCCTTAATACCTGTGGAGATTGGCGAACCAAGCATAAGGTTCTCAACAACCATGGAAGGTGAAAATGACGACAAATTAAGGACCAACCTGGACCTGCTCGAACCACAGAGAGAAGCAGCATTGATACGGATGGCAGCTCAAAAACAAATAATAGAGCGTTATTACAACTGTAAAGCTCATCTCAGGTACTTTAAAATTGAGGACTTCATCTTCAAAAAAGTCTTTCAATCAACAAAAGAAGCAGGTGCAGGAAAGCTAAATCCGAATTGGGAAGGACCTTACAAAATTTGAGGCATAGCTGGGAAAGGCGCCTATGAGTTGGAAGCTATGGACACCAGAGTTCTACCAACAAGTTGGAACGCGATCCATCTAAAGAAGTATTACTTCTAAAAGAAAAGAATACCCACCGTCAGGTATCACACGTTTGATTTTATTTTGAACATTTAAAAATTTTACTAACTTTTTTAGATGATAGGCACAAAGATAACCCATCACAAGATGATGATATTAGACCTGCAAAGATACGAGGAAATAACACAATTCCTGGTCTACGGTTACACTTTCTGATGGACGTTTTAAAAGGGTTAAGCAGTCATCATCTAAAAAAAGAAAAAAACTATATACCTTCGAGTCCAGAATGTTTTTCCTTTTTTGAAAAAAGACCACAAGGAAGGAATAATTAAGTGCTCGAAATTTCATTCTTCAAAGCTCAAACACTTGGGGGACTATACAGTATGGAAGGTTAAGACGAAGCAAAGAAGACTATCAAAAAGTCAAAAGTTCGGGCCTGAAGACCCATATACCCAACGACACAAGTGACACGACCAGAATCGAAAGAAATCAAAAGAGCCATCCAAATATAAAGCCTAATGCAAAAATCAAAACCTTCGAAAATATTAAGGTTGAAAGGAAAAATGTTAGTCATGAGAAAGAAATGTACATCTTTATACTTATTCAAAATTGTTGTAACAAAAACAGTTAGGGGTAAAAGATCATCATAAATACACTCATTCAAAAAATTGTTCTCGAATAAAACAGTTCTGGATGAAAGATCTAAATCCTTGTATTTGTTCAAGAAACTGTTATCAAATAAAACAGTTACGAATAAGAAAACACTTCCCTCGTACTTGTTAGAAAACTGTTTCCAAAACAATTGCGGGTAAAACTCTCAATCTTTATAAAAACTGTTACTAGTAAAAAATAGTTGTTTCCTTGTATTAATATTGATAAACTGTTACAAAATACAAGAGTATATCAAATCTATTAAACAAAAAACAGTTGCAAACATGTGTTTTAGAAGATAACCAAACACATGTAAAATGTCATGGAAGTTCAAACAAAAAACATTCCTTGGAAACATTCTTAAACATGTGTAAAATTCCTATCACTCTATTTCATTATCATGAAGGTGAGACGTCTTCTTCATGTCAATTATAAAAGGCTCTCTTCCATAAATTATTCCTATTACAAAAAGGCGCACATTTAATACGACACCGTGCCTATTATAAAAAGGTACGAATAGTCTAAAGAATTCCACATGCAAAACTCGAAGGTAAAACTAAAACCTCGAAAAATGAAGCATGCAATAGACTTAAAGAGTGAAACAGAAACTCAACAAAAGTTGAACTAACATTTACGTATTAAAACGGCAAAAACTAAGTATTAACTTATACTTAGCCGTATAAAATTTTTATATATACATTGTGGTGCCCCTAAGTTGTCATTTGGGGACTTAAAGGAAATCCAAATTTACCCCCGATGGGACTGGGGGTAACCACCAATTGATACAAACAAAAAGAAAAAAAAGGGATAAACCAACTAGATATTTTCAAGAGAGGGGTTAACTTCAGTGGCAGAAGGAGCGGGAGCAACTGAAGATGAAGAGGCATGAGCGGCTGGAATCTCACCATCAGGTGAAGAGAGGTTATGACCTTGTTGAGCCTTCTCCATGACTTCCTTAGTTTTGGCTATTTCAGCACTAAGGTGAAAAGCCTCTTGACTCATTTCCATCAATTTGTCAAGGCGAGAATTCATATACACCCAGCTCACATCGATAGCAGCCACCTCTTCCAAATCTTAAAAATCCTTTGCCCACACTTGAACCTCAACTCTCAACCCGTCCTTCTCTGCCTCCACAACTTCATGGGCGGTCCTTAATGGAACAATCGACTCCTCTAAAGTTTGAGCTTTGTCTAAAGCCCTACGAAGATCTCCTTGAGTACGAGTGAGTGATTGAACGAGCTCGCCTGAGTAATCCTCCTTCCGCCCAAACAAGTTCTTCAAGTCTTTAATCTCTTCTGAGGCACAGGACAGCTGCTCCGTGAACGAAGACTCCAAAACTCTTATCTTTATCAGCTTGAATGCAAGAATCCCTCTCCGCTGCTAGTTCTGCTTCCATGAGTCACATATGCCGCTTCAAGGTACTCCTTTCCTCTTCTAAAGTATCCATGTCAATCCTTAAGCTATCAGACTGTGCTCTCCAATTATCAACATCCTCCTGCAACTCTCTTGTCTCTTGGTCCGTGTTTGAAATCCTCTTCATAAGCTCCATGCCTATAAGGTTAATCTACAAGAAATAAACCAGTCAGATATGGTAAATTTCATATACGAGAGGGAAGGAGGATAACTTGCACCATACCTTCTAAGAGGTGTGCACGACCTCATTGGCCCATGTAAGAGTACCGTGGCTAGCTAGCTTTGCTTTCTCAGAGGGACCTATCAAAGGCTTGAGCCACACTTCGGGCTCACCCGTATTCTTCAAAAGGATTCCCTCAGTTGGAACCTCTATTACCACCTGCCGCATCTCTCTGCTGGAAGACCCTACTTCCCTAACGGAAGGCATGAAAGCAGACAGAGATGGAACAACAACAGGCACGGAAGGTTAAGGAGCTGGAGAAGCCACGGGCAAAGAGCAAGCATGGAAAGTTGAAGAGTTGAAGAATTTATAGGCAAAGCAACAACAGAAGTTGAGATAGCCAAATGAAAGGACGAAACAGCTTCTCTCAAAGAAGCAGGAAAGACAGCAGCCAAAGGGACGTCGCCAGGAGCAAGATCAACACCCTCATGAATAGGGGAATGTGAAACATCATCAAGGTAAGGGGACTCAATCACAGACATGGAAGGCTAGTTTAAGGCTGTAAGCTCATCATCTAAAACCATTCGCCTTCTCTGTGGCTTGTACACTAAAGCACCCTCTTCTTCTTCTACAGAACGAGACTCACTAACCTTCCTCTTCGAGGAAGATGAACCAACAATAATTTCCTAGGCTTGAGCCAAGGACATCTTCGGGATAGATGAAGCAGACACCCCAGGAGCAGAGAACCCTATTGAAAAGGGAAAAAGTTAAACGACAAAAAAAGAGACTCGAGTAACGAAAGAAGCAAAAATAAGAGCTTCACTTACCGTGGGACTTTACTTGCCAACCATACCTCCTAGCGAGGTACTTCCAAGATCTTTCTTCTGAAGGGGCAACATATAATAATTTTTCTACCCAATCACGAATACCGGAGACATTCTCAACAGTATTCATGATTGCTGAGAGAAGAAAAAAACAGATACGGTGTTAAATAAAACATCTCAAGTCAAAACAAGAAAAAGTAAATGGTAGCTAAAGCATACTCACGTGTAGGATTCCACTTCTTAGTGAAGGGATGATTTTCTTCACCCACTAAACCAACCGTGGGTACAACAACATACCGGAGGTACCAGCTCATATCCTTATCGTCTCAAGGGGTTACTAGCACTCTTTTGCTTCTAGCAGTCAGAGTAAAACCCCCTTCAAGAAATAAGGTAGGAGATTAGAGGAGAATAAGATGGTTGAAGGTAAAAGGAACTGAGGCTAAAGAAGCAAAACTGCTAAGGCATGCGACAACTCGCCACACAAGCAGGCCAACTTGTCTTAAGCAAATATTGAAAAAACGGCAAAACTCAATTATAACTGGGTCAATGGCGGGTCTAAACCCTAAAGTGAAAGGATACGTATAAATAAAAGAATATCCCATCTTGTAAGACATTATCTTTGATTAATATTCGAAATATAGACAGGAAAGTCAGACTTGCAAAAGCACTCCCTACGAACAAGGGAAATCTGACCCTGAGTTATAAGGGTTGCATATCTTTCGACACTATCAAGAGAGGAAGATTGATCTACAAGAACTTGACTATCCCTAGCAAAAACGAACTCAGCAAGGACAATTTCATCGACTCCAGGTTCATGAAGGCATTCACCTCTACCTCTAGACAAATATCAAGAAACCCTAAATCTCAGAGAAACTGGAGATCTAGTGGAAGGATGACGAACTATCTGAGAAGAAGAAGAGCCCCTCGAAGGAGTGGATCCTAAACTTCTAAGTCTACCACCCCTCTAACTCTTAGTCGGAGCAGAAGATGGCGCTAAACTTTCAATAACTATTACTCTTTGAGGTTGGTTTGAAGAAAACATGTTTACAAAGGCAAAGAAGAAAGTTCTTTACAAAAGACAAAGTTAGAAAAGTGTTTCGTGGAAGAAAACAATAGAAAACATGTACTTATACTTGAAGACAACCGTCAAACATGAAGAAAAAGGAAAATAATGATGAAAAGTCATAATTAAAGATGTCACTTCAGGACTGGCACAACCACAAAAATCCCTAAAAGGCGCTGAGTAAATGCAGAACCAATACGAAAAGGACATGTTGTATGAGCATTAAATGGAAGTGACAAACGACACCTATGGTGCAGATAAGGATACAATGATTCAAGGAAAAGTGATGGCAAATTATTCCCTCCATAAATGAATATCCACTTACCAAATATTAATCGTTAAATATATGGTAAGTTGGGGGACTATCTGTATTGGTAAAAAAGAGTTTCACACATAAGCCATTTTTGACAACTCAGCCAGTCACGTGGACACAGGAAAACGCGACAGCTGGATGTAACTCTTTGAAGAGATACGGTACAAAGAGGCATGGTTCAGTAAACCCACGAACTTATCAGCAACGGGGAACTCAACTTGATCAAATCAGGAGAGAGGCACGGTCAAAATGAATCTAGACAAAGCTACGGGCAGATTCAAGGACCCACAATTAATTACTTGAACGTTATGTAATTGAACCCCAATTATCGTTATCCTTTATAACACCTCATTAATGTCATAATTAGTCATTCATGAGTAACCATAGCAAGAGTCATACGTTATAAGAATCTCTTATATAAGGGAGGGGAATACAGCTTGTAACGACATCTGATTCTCGAATACAATCAACTTCGATCTTCTATTTTTGAAATATTGTCTATTATTCATTTTTCTCCATTATCTTGATTATCAATAACCCGTATTCATCTTAAAAATAAGCTTTAGTCAAAGGTTCTAATTCTTTGGTTAAACAATAATGTGGTCCCTGATGAATTCTATAACTTCTTTTCTCTGACTCTCTTGAAAGCCTGTGCTTCAATCCACTTAGAGAAATAGTCAGTCATAAATAAAATTAATTTATCTTTACCTGGGGCCGAAGGAAGAGGGACGATGATGTCCATCCCCCAATTCATGAACGTTCATGGGGATATGACTGAATGGAGTTGTTCTTTGGGCTGGTGGATCATCGGCGCATATCTTTGCCACTTATTGCACTTTTCAATGAATTACTTAATATCTTTTCCAATACTTTCCCAATATTATCCCGGAATAATGATTTTGTGAACCAATGATCCGGCACCAGAATGATTTTCGCAAGTACCTTCGTGAATTTCCCGTAGGACATAGTCGGTGTCTCCGGGAACCAAACATATTGCCAACGGTCTATCGAACATCCTTCTATACATTGTTCCATCTTCAGCCAATGTGAAACGCGTGGCCTTCGTACGTAGTGTCCTTGGTTCCTTAGGATCCGATGGAAGCTTTTCATTCTTTAAGTACTCGATATATTCGTTCCTCCAATCCAAGGTCAGACTTGTGGAGTTTATTTTAGTGTGGCCTTTTTCGATTACTGACTTTGAGAGTTGTACGACAATCCTCGAGCTAATTTTGTTCTTTAAGTACTCGGGGTACATGATGTAGGGTCCATTATTTAAACCAATGTAGTGTCACTTGTGGTTTGTCAATGTACCTCTGCATTCGGTCTTCTCGAACCTCGAAGGTTCTGTTGACCTCGTTTACCACAAGCAGGGAGTCACATTTGGCCTCGATGACCTCTGCTCCCAAACTCTAGCTCGAGACTTGCAATCATGGTCCCAAACTTGGCCTCATTGTTAGTCAACTTAGAAGTTTTGATAGATTGTCTAATAGTGTTAACCATGAGCGGCTTAAAAAATATACCTTGCCCGAACCCCTTCACGTTTGAAGCACCGTATGGGAAAAGGGTCCGTACCCCTGATAATGTAACGACTCGGCCGGTCGTTTTGAGAATTTAAGCTTCTTTTGGTGGAATAAGGGATTGAAAAGTTTCACATCGAGCATATCGACCTACGTGCATAGTTGGATGAAGTTGCCGGATGGTCCGAAGTCGAATTGGAAGAGGGATTTTAATTTTGGAAGCTTAAGTGGTGAGATTTGACCGGAGGTTTGACTTTTTTGTAAACGGTCTCAGAATGTGTTTTGGGTAATGTCAACGGCTTTGTATGGTGAATTAATAATTAGCCGCATGTACGGAATTGGTTTTAGAGGCCCGCAGAGTAATTTGAGGTAACTCGGTGAATGTTGGAAAATTAAAAAATTTGACCACAATTGACTTTTTAGGATATCGGGGCCAGATGGAATTCAGAAGTTGGAATAGGTCCGTAGCATCATTTTTGACGTGTGTGCAACATTTCAGGTCATTCGGACGTGGTTTGGTTGGTTTCGGCATCGTTGGCAAATTTTAGAAGTTTACAAATTCTTAGGCTTGAATCCAAAATTGATTCGATGTTTTGATGTTATTTTGGGTGTTCCAAAGGTGCGACTAAGTTCATGTATTGGTATGTGACCTATTGGTGTAATTTGTTGAGCTCCCGATGGGCTCGGGATGGTTTAGGATGGTAAATGGGAAGTTTGAAGTTTGGAAATGCAGTTGGTGCTGCTATTCTGGGGTGGCCGCACCTTTGAAGAGGGAACCGCAGGTGCGAGCTTTGTAGGTGCGGAAGAGATAACACAGGTGCGAGAATAAGCAGACTGGGCTGCCTCCGCTGGTGCGGAACATTGGAGCGCACGTGCGGTCCCCGTAGAAGTGGGTTTTGAGGCGCATGAGCAATAAGGAGCGCAAGTGCGGTTTGTATTGCGCACCTATGATTGTGCAGATGCGGCTAAGTGGTCGCAGGTGCGGATGTCCTGGGCAGATTCTTATAAACGAGGGTTAGCCATTTTCTTCACATTTTGATCTTTGGACTTCGGATTTGGGAGCGATTTTTGGGGATTTTCAAGCTAATCGAGTGGGTTTTCTTCACCTAGACTTATATATGTTCCATGATTTTATCTTTGTTTTTACCATTTAAGTTGTGTTTTGGGTTGAAGAAATTGTTTCTTTTTGAAGAAAATTCTCAAAACAAAAATTCATGACTTGAGGGACGAAATTGTATCGAATTTGGTAATTTTTGTATGATTGAACTCATATTGGAATGGGTATTCGGATTTTGTAAAATTTGATGGGTTCCGAGGTATGGGCCCCGGGGTCGACTTTTTTGTCGATTTTTATATTTTTTCAAAGATCGAAACTTTATTATTCGAAATAGTTCCTTATACGACTTATGTGTGTTTTGAAGTTGTTCTAGATTGATTAGATCCGTCCAGAAGTCTTTTTGCCCGAGAAGTCCATTTTAGAGTACCGGGTTGTCGTCTTCGAGGTAAGTATATTTCCCAGCCTTGTGTGGGGGAACTACCCCCTGTGATTTGATTCTTCTATGTCGATTGTAGCCCGTGTACGCGAGGTGACGAGTGTGTACTCGGACTTATTTGTAGAAGGTTGGCCTTTTAGGATTCTTAGGTCCTTATATCCCCTGTGTATGAAGTTGTAATTGCTATGACTAAGTTCTTAATTGCTAGTTTCATCTCAACCTGCTTAAATTAGAATTACTTGCTTTTAGATTTCCATTGTTGTTTACTTGATCTTAATTGACTTGAATGAAGATTTTACCTCTTCTATCATCATGCTATATTTTTCTTCATAAACTGCTTACTTAGCTAAAATTTGTATTACCTCGCCCTATAATTGTTTAGCAGTAATTGGAGTATTATATGTTGGTGTCAAGCATGCCCGTGGGTCGTATATTGTGATTGATATAATCTTTCATTAAGCACTACTTAGGCCTAACTTGATGATTATACATGTTGATGATATTTTCTTGGCATTTCCTATTTCGGAGCATTGATTGAAGTTGGGATTTATTTCATGAAGCTAATTAAGTAAGCAAGATGGGTTATAGTTGTTTCCCTTGCCGAGATGATATTGTTTCTATTGTTGACTCCCTTTCCGGGACAATATGGTTTCTATTATTGTTCATACTGTTGATGATATTATTTCCATTGTTGACTCCCTTGCCGGGACAATATGGTTTCTATTATTGTGTATGCTGTTGATTCCCTTATCTGAATGCTATCGTGTCATTTGTTGGGGTGAGAAAGAGTGTAAAGCACAATGGTTAATGTCGTTCCATTTAATTTACGTTATCATGTGAGGAAAGAGTATAAAGCACGAAGGGTAATGTCGTGCCATTGCTTATATTCATTATCATGTGAGGAAAGAGTGTAAAGCATGAAAGGTGATGCCGTGACATTGTTTATATTCATTATTATGTGAGGAAAGAGTGTAAAGCACGAAGGGTGATGACGTGCCATTATTTATATTCATTTTCATGTGAGGAAATAGTGTAAATCACGAAGGGTGATGTCCTGCCATTATTTATATTCACTATTCCATGCCATTGTTTATATTCATTATCATGTGAGGAAAGAGTGTAAAGCACGAAGGGTAATGTCGTGCCATTGCTTATATTCATTATCATGTGAGGAAAGAGTGTAAAGCACGAAAGGTGATGTCGTGCCATTGTTTATATTCATTATTATGTGAGGAAAGAGTGTAAAGCACGAAGGGTGATGACGTGCCATTATTTATATTCATTTTCATGTGAGGAAAGAGTTTAAATCACGAAGGGTGATGTCCTGCCATTATTTATATTCACTATCATGTAAGGAAAGAGTGTAAAGCATCAAGGTTGATGTCATGCCATATTATTGAAATTAAAAGCACGAAGGGTGATGTCGTGCCATAATATTTAGAGTAAAAGCATGAAGAGTGATGTCGTGCGTGATATTGTGAGTGAGTTCTAATGACGAAGGTTGATGTCGTGCCATACTTTTGTGAGTTCATGGCACGAAGGGTGTTTCCGTGCAGGTGAGGACGAGGGACATGCACTATGATGTGATATTTGTTTCCCCGTGTATCCGTGTGCCCTTACTTTGAGTTGTTATTGTTGTACTTACATATTTGGTGTGACTTGTTATTGTTGTGCTGTACTTGACCATTATCTCAGTTGTTGTTGCACTGTCCATGTCTTTTACTTGCTTAATTTGCTTAATTTACGTGACGTATCTGTTGATTTCTATGGGGAGGACGAGAGTAAAAGCACGAAGGGTGATGTCGTGCACTTGTTCCATTGGAAACTAATTTCGAAAGACCACTACTGGAAAAGTATATTTTTAAAAGCTTTTGTTTGAAGGGATTGCGTTTAAAGATTTTTCTCCTGCACATTATATATGTGTATATATATATGTAGATCAAACGAAGTACCTTCCAAAAAAAAAAAAATCTATTTAAAATGATTATTTTTTAAAGTTTTCAATATAAATTTGTGGGTGAAGGGTTACCTTCGAAGAATTGGCTAAATTTTCGGAGTTGTTGACTAAGGATTGAGGGGAAAATTACTTCAGTGCCGAGTTACTATTGTTTTTTTTATTGTGTTATGGTTTCCGCTTTTGATTCGTACTTCCGTCCTTTATTTTGTGTAATATTACGATGTTCCGTTGTTATTTGTTGTATTTTCCTTCCGCTTTGTACTTTTTATGTTGTTAATTATATCGTGTAGTCATTAGACAAATGTCATGTCATGACATTCCTATGCTTATGCCTGTTTAGTTTCTCAGACCAGTGGGTGTCTTGACTAGTCCTCGTCACTACTTTACCAAGGTTAGTCTTGATACTTACTGGACACCGCTGTGGTGTGCTCATACTACTCTTCTGCGTATTTTTGTGCAGATTCCAGAATTTGCATACCCGGTCGATTGGTTGTTAGTAGCGCGGTTGCTGTTGTGGTGACTCAAGGTAAAACTGCTTCAGCGTTTGCGGTTTCGGAGTCACCATCTTATGTTTTTGTTGCACTGTTGTACTTATTTCTGAACAATGGTATTTTTAGGAGTTTTAGAGTAGTTTCTCTAAAGCTTATGACTTGTACTTACCGGGTTCTGGGAAGAAATGTAAAGTGATGAGATTTAATTCAAAAAGCACTTAAACTATTCTTATATTATAATTGATGTTTGTTAATAATAGGCTTACCTAGTCCTTAAGACTACGTGCTGTCACGAAACCCAACAGAGGGAAAATTGGGCCGTGACAGATGATGTACCCATTTTTAATAAAAGTTCCTTTTCGACATCGGGTACGAGGGCTGGCGTAAAGTCGGCCACAAAGTTTGCTATGATTTGAGACTTGATGGCCGTTCAGGGTTGATACTCGATATCATACCTTCTGATTTCGACAGCCCATTTGGCCAATCGGCCCGAGTGTTCGGGCTTATGTAAAACATTGCGAAGAGGATAAGTGGTCACCACACAGATTGGTGACATTGAAAATATGATTTTAATTCCCTAGAGGCACTTATTAGGGCGAGTTCCAGTTTTTCTAAGTGTGATTACCGAGTCTCGACTTCACCTAAAGTTCGACTAACATAGTGAATAAGATATCGCGTACCTTGCTCTTCTCGAACCAGGACCCCACTTACTGCGACTTCTGATACTGCTAAGTAGAAGTAGAGTTGCTCGTCCTCTTTTGGAGTATGAAGCAGTGGCGGGCTCGAGAGCTACCACTTTAATTCTTCCAATGCTTGTTGGCATTCGAGGGTCCAAGAAAGAATTTGCACACATTTGACCAGTACATAACTAAGTCAAGTATTGATCCTATGGGCTTGGTTGCTAATACATAATTAATGGACAAATTAATACACCTAAAAACATGATTTATAACATATCACATCATTAATCCTATAGGCATGATTTCTAACATACAACTTTGACAATGCAGTACAAAACCTGTAGGCAGGATTTCTACCCAAACTTATCATGAATGTAAAGCAAGGACCCTTTCCCATTTTTACTAAATACCCCAGAATTGTTATTACAAAATTATTACAAATCATAGTTAATGAATGAATTACAAAGATAAGTAAAACTATAGAGAGACTACAAGAGGCCTAAATACAGAATAACTAGTGATGAATGATTCGCCCATATTCCAAAGATAAGCACACAGAAACAAACTCTCTAGTGTGTCAAAGTTCCCAAGGGTCTCACATGGACCCCGAGCAGTGCTCACACTGGGGAGGTCAAGGGCAGAACCTAAATCACCTTGACCTTCAGCTGGATAAGGATGGGGATTCAGGATAGCATAGGTAACACATAAAAGAGTAGGCAATGGCTAAGGGACAGAATTTGAAAAGACATACTTGATTTTAGGAAGAAAATATAGCAGAGTTCAAAACACAATGTAGTTGATCAAAAGGGACATCAAGGTTTAAATACATAGGCAGAATTACATTGAAAGAGTTAGGAAAACAAGTTGGCAGAATATACAAATATTTGTCAGAATCAAGTGTATAATACTTAACAAGTTAAATCTTGAAAGGTCTAATTAGGCTAAGTGTACATGCCGGTATTAAGGACGAGCCATGTTTTACATCAAACAACATTTAGACATGGTAAGAAAACATAAATTTGATAAATACCCTAGGGTCAAGCAATCAGTCTAAAGAGTATGGAATCAAATGAACTAGAGACATGCTAAAAACACATTATCAGGGCACATAAGTGACAGAAAAGTCCTTAGCACTGATTCGAACATATCAAGGTAAACATTGCAAAGATTCAGAACAGGTGAACTTGTCAATATCACCTATAGGTATTCTAGTGTTAACATAATAGATTACTTTTAAAAAAGATTCAAGGAAAGTGCAGAACTAACAAAGCTGCATACATGAAGCAATTTTGAAGGTATTAAGCTAACACTTAAGAGGATTCATATTATTCAACAAAGCATGAACAATCTCGGAACTAGCAGTATTAAAGTACTAAAGGACTCAGACAAACATAAGTTGACAGAATCATGCTTAAAAAATAAACCTAAGCACACTGGACCACATAAACAAGTCATAGATACATAAGAATGAAATGGAAAAGGTACAGAAACTCACCAGTTAAGCGAGAAAAGAGAGAATAATAACACAATGGAGAGAATCCCAGAATTTCTGGCCATGCCTTTCATCCGGCCAAGAACCAGAGATAGAACAAGATAGCAAAACTACCACAAAGCAAAAGCCTTAAGTTTTTAGTGAGATTATAGTGATTCTAGGTCTGTCCTAAAGGGGAAAGGGGAGGGGTTTATATAGTGACAGAGATCGAGCAAATAAATAAGGCAAAGTGTAAAGCAAACACAAATAAGGAAGTATCATCATGCAAAATCAAATAAAATCGGATTTATGGAAATAGAAATAACCAAACCCTAATTTTAGGAGAACAAAATATTGACAGAATATTCACAGACAAAGATGAATAGAGACACAGATAGCACCAAAACTAGTGTGTCAAAATGATTAAGAAAACAAGATTTGAAAATTCTAACTCTTAAGGCAAGTGAAAAGAAATTGGCAGAATCTGAACAAGGAAAGTCGAACCCACACATAATAGGACGAACATAGACAAGAAAACACCCAAAATCAAAGAGTCGAACCAATTTTGGTTCTATTTGAAGAAAATATGTAAACCCAAGTTTTAGGGTAAATCAGAATCATAAAAAAATATAAACAAAATCGGATTCACACGGTAGAATAAACGTGTGTAGACGGAATATCGTCCCGATTCAAGAAATGGGAGTCAATCGGACAGAATCGGAGTAGTAGTACTTCCCATGTTTAGGCAAGTACTAAGTAATACCATAGAGAATCAACCAGTAGCAAAAATATACAGATATGGTTAGTAAATAGGAAGGGAATCTCATTAGAAGAGGGATTAAGAGAGGGGATTTGGGGTGTGACGACTAGGGTTAGGATTCTTCAGATGAGGGGGAGAGTAGAGAGGATTTAGGGGCGACAGATAGGTGAAAATTGCTAGGGTTTGGGAGGGTTTAGACAATTAAAGAGAGGGGATAAGAGATCAACAACTCAGATTAAAAGTGAATGGGGCGGGTTGGATAAAATGGGTACCGATCGGATTTTTTGCGTTAAAGGGGTTATTGGTTTGTGTTGGGGATATTGGGTTAGGTATCTGGGCTAGGTTTTTAGATATTGGGTTGGGGTTGGTCCGAAATAAGTTTAGGAAAATAAGCTATTAGTTAAATACCCACTTTTAATTAATAAATAATTCGTAAAAATGATAAATAAAATAGTAAAAATATTATTTGTGCATAAAATAATTAATGATAATTATTTAACACTATAAGAATATTAAACGTTATTTTCCACATAAATAAAGTAATTATAAGTATATACGGGCTATTATTGCAAAATATGCAATTTTAGCCTTCACAATGCAAATGTAATAATAATAAATGCCCCAAAATATTTAAAACCTAGTATGGATATAAGTGATGAAGTAGATGATAAAATCATCATAAAATAATTTGTGATGTAATTAATTATTATTTATAGAGTAAAATATAGGAATAAATTGATTTAAAACCTTTTAAAATTATAGAAAATTATAAAAATGCTTGTATGTGTTTATAAATTAAATGATGATGCATATGTACTAATTTGAAAGGATATATGTATATTGAAAAATATGAGGGAAAATTTGGGTATCAACACTAGTTTCCCGAATTTCACTAACACCCCAATTGTTTATTACAAAATTATTACAGACTTAATAATGAATGTAATCACAAAATATTATACAAGCAATAACAGTAGGCCCACAACAGACCCAAAAAGAAATACCCAACATTGCCTGGGCCTTCTACAACTCATTCTTCACACATAGCATACCCAGATTCCAATAGAGGACTATATTTCATCAGCAAATACCAGAAACCACAGAGAAACTCAAACCAAACCAAACTCCCTAGATTGACCATATGATCCAGACATTGAATCAGTAAAGAAAACCAGTTTGCATATTCAGTAGATAGAATGAGGAAAGAACTGGGTGTTAGAGATAACTCAAGTCTCAGTAGTAAAGAGAGTGACCAAAGAACCTCAATTCCTAGTGTGTCAGAGTTCACAAGGGTCTCGAATGGACCCCTAGAAGTGCTCACAATAGGGAGGTCAATAGAGAGAGTCTTAGTGGCTTTGGCTTTCAGTCGGCCAAGAGTGATAGATTCAGAATAATGTAGGTAACAAAAGAGAGTGAGAACAATGATTAAGGGACATAATTTGAAGAGATGTACTTGTATTTTAAAAATCATGCATAGAAAAGTTTTCTAAACACAGAATATGCTAGTTAAGAAGGTCAAAGACTCAGAGGAAGATTGCTCTTATAGGTTCAAACACTTAGAAAGAAATAACACATTGACAGAAACACATTAAAAGAGTGGCACGACCCGATTTCCCCTCCGAAAGCATCGTGACGACAACTAGTCTCTATGACTAGGTAAGCCTAATTGCGGAAACACATATTAAATAAAAGCAATAGAAATAAAGACGAAATAAGTGAGTCTACAATGAAAACATCGCCACTTGGCGCATACAAAATACGACTTTTCCCAAAACCCGGAATATCACTTTAGTCACAAGCTCTGTCTCAAAAATAGCTCTATACAACGAGGGAATTTACATAAAAAAGAAATCTATCTAAATTTGGAGTGGAACGTGACTCGAAGGACTCCGCGGACGCAGCAGAATTACCTTTCGGTCTCTTAACAGCTGCTGCTCGGACCCCTAGCCACGAGACTGAGCGCTGGTACCTGGATCTGCACACGAAAACATGTGCAAGAAAGAGCATGAGTACACAACAAATTGGTACCCAGTAAGTGCCAAGCGTAACCCCAGTCAAGTAGTGACGAGGTCAGGTTAAGGCTCTACTGGATTTTTATAGTAAAACAATATAAAAAAAATGTGAACAGAGAGATATAATAAGCTGAGGCAAATTAGTAGAAACAATGAGAAAAAAGGAAATAATAACATGGAGCCCTCTGCTCAGCACAACATATATCACAGTAATAAGTATGCAATGCAGTACAGGGGGAAAGCTCCCAAAATCTCGTATGTAGTCCCAGTTTAAATATGCAATGCAGTACAGGGGGGAAAGCTCCCGGAATCTCGTCCGTTGTCCCAATTTAAATATGTTATGCAGTACAGGGGAAAAGCCCCCCCGAATCTCGTATGTAGTCCCAATTTAAATATGCAATGCAGTACAAATACATGATACGATTTTTATTTAAAACAGTTCAGGAAAAATCACAGGCAAAAAATGGATAAACTACCTAAGCATGGTACATATAGTAATAACTAGGGAAAATTCATGTAAAACAGGTAGGCATGCTATTTCCTAGTCTAAACTACATAGTCGACACATGAATCAGTGAAATATGAGTGAAATTATTTAAGTCATGGAGGAAAAATGGAATTTTTGCAACAATGGCCCGTGTACGTACTCGTCACCTCATGCACACGGCGCCCAATCAACATAAACAGTATTAAAACAGCCTAGGGGAAATCCCCAACACAGAGTTAGGCAAGCCACTTACCTCGACTGTGCTACTCAACACGAAACCACGCTCTTGCCATGAGTTTCCTACTCTGAATGGACCAATTCTATTCAATTCGATTGCATAATGTAAATATCGCTTTAAGGAATCAAAATAGCTAATAAGTTCGAGGCTAATACGCGAATTTAGTAAAATTTCCCAAAAAAGTCCTCCCCCCGGGCCCACGTCTCGGAATCGAGTGAAAGTTACAAATTTAGAACAACCATTCACTCACGAACTCACACAAACAAGAATCATCGAAAACCGATGTCAAAATCCTATTAAATTCTCATATTTTCTAATTAGGGAAACTTCTTCCCATTTGCATAATTTTTCACCTAAATCCCTTAATTGCATAGAAGAAAAGGCCATAGATTAATGATATACAAAGGGAATAGGGTTAGGAATTGTTACCTATGAAGCTTATCCTCAAACCTCACTCCAAATCGCCTACACCTGAGCTCCAATTGATTTTAGAAGTTATGAAATTCAAGCCCTCGAATCTGATATATCTGCCCAGCAATTTCCGCACCTGCGGAAATTCCATCGCAGGCGCAAAAAACCACTAAAAAGCTCGAGGCCGCACCTGTGGTCAATTGGCCGCATCTGCGGCTTCGCACCTGCAGAAACCCAACCGCACCTGCGATGATTGGTTGACTTGGCTAAGTCCGCACCTGCGAGCCCCTCTTCTGCACGTGTGTGTACGCACTTGCAAAAATCCATCGCAAGTGCGAGACACCAGAACCAGCAATGGTTCAGCTGTTCACCAAGTTCAAAAATCACCCATTGAGGATCCGAAACATCCCCCAGGTACCCGGAGCCTCAACCAAACATACCAACAAACTCTAATACCTTATCCAAACTTAGTCGAGCCCCTAAAACACATCACATAACACCAAAATCACCAATTTTACATGGATTCAAGCCTAAGTACTTATGAAATTTCCAAAATCTACAACCGACGCCGAAACACATCAACTAGTCTGAATGACCTCAAACTTTACACACATGTCACAAATGATACAACGGAACTAAAACCACTCTCGAAATTCCACCTATCGGTCGAAATCGCCGAAATTCTAACTTTCGCCAATTTAAGCCTAAATCTACTACAGATCTTGAAAGCACATTCCGGACACGCTCCTAACTCCGAATCACCCAACGGAGAGGACGGATTCAACGGAATCCCAATCCGGACCCGTCTTCTCACAATTCCAACTATGGTTCGATTTCTAAGGCTTAAACTGACATAGAAGGACTAGGTGCCCAAAAACTCTCCGAAATTTACCACTCAATGTTCCAACAAGTCCCAAAAGAAGAAATAGACATGAGGGAAACAATTATTAGGGTATCAGGGCGCTAACTCTCAAACTACCTACCAGGTCGTTACAAAGAGCTAGGGGAGAAACAAGTTTCCTGAGATTACAAGATTAGAAAATAAAGATGCATAATATCAAACAAGTCCTGGTAGAGCACTAACTTGGAAGGTTTAAGGCTCAAGGGTCCAAATTATGCTAAGTGTCCATCACAATATCAAAATACAGACATGTTAATCTACATTATAAATCAAAACAATATTAAACATGGTAGGGAAACATAAATTGAGATATCTATTCCAAAGGTCCCAAATAATCACTAAGGCTACAGAATCATGCAAACCAATGACATGCTGAGGAACACATTAACAGGATATCAAGTCATAGCCGATAGTGAAGGTCTTAACATAGATTAGAACACATTATATATGCAAGTCGACCCTTACAAAGATTCAGAACAGAGTGGGAAAGCAAGCTCATGTCAAATAGCAAATGTAAACATTCAGGTATCAACACATTAGGATAATATGAACTTAAGGGGGGTCTAAATCATTCATGTGAAGAATTTAATCATGCCTGCCAGTTTATGGCCAATCCCATTCAAATAACATATCTCAGAAATGGTAGCTTTACGTAAAATTAAATGCTAAAGAGGCTCAAAACAAGTGCAAAACTAACAAGGTTGCACACAGAAGTAGCCTAGAAACACATTAAGCCATGAATTTCAGAGGTAAGAATATGCAAATCATAAACACATAAGAAGGAAATTGCAAAAGCCAAGTGACTTATCAGTTAAACGGACAACAAGAAAGAACAAATTCCACAATATTTTAAATATCAACAAAGAGTAAGAATCCAGAATCTTAGTGCATCAAAGTTCCCAAGGACTTCAAAAGAACCCCAGGCAGTGCTCGCACCAAGGTATAGAACAAGGTATAGACAAAGAGAATGAGAGAACAATAAAGTAATATCTTCAATTTTCGTGAATTTAGCGGTTGAAGGTGTGTCTCAAAGAGGAATGGGGAGGGGTTTATATAGTCGTTAAATCTTGTGAGTAAACAAATAAATAAATGAATAAAATATGAAAAAATAAAGGAAAAACATACATGAAATCATAAAGCAACTAGTAAAGGAAAGAAATCGAAAATCAAACCCTAATTTGGGTTCAACATTTGAGAATCCGTCTACTGTGGATTACTACTCAGTGAAGCAAACATTGATTTATATAACTTTTATTCATTATTTTGTAGTTCAATTATGCAAGTTATTTTAGAATTGATTCTTATGAATATGAGTAGCTAATTCTCTTTATCTAGGGTTTTGGTGGAACCCGTTGGGGGATAAACTTATTGTGATATTAATATAGTTTTGATTGGTTGTGTCTATTTATATGTTTAGGACAAACCCTAAATGTGTAAGAGACTTATATTCCAATTGGAAAACACTTAAAACTCTTCAAAACTCGGATTTGACTGGATAAGGGGCCAGGCATTACAGGCCAAACGCCTGGATGATGCCTGGCCAGGGCTTGCGTTTGGGCCCTGGCGCGTGGCTAACACCAGGCTGGGGCTGGCGTTTGAGATCTTGCGCCTGGCTAACACCAGGTTGGGTCTGGTCTTAAGGCTCAATTGCCCGGATATAGCCCGGTGCACTCCTCTTCGCCTCTTGAGCATATTTTTGATGTATTTGCATCCATTTAGCTCGGCTTCCATCTCCAATTCACCTACACGTTAAATACACTCCATTATGCACATAAAAAGTGTATTTTTATCATTAACTCACATAAAATGTAAGTCATATAACGTGTTAAACCATGAATTCTAGCCACACATCAACACCTCACACTTAAAATTTTGCTCGTCCTCGAGCAATCAACTACACTCATGAACACAACTTATTAAGAAAATACCTTAACGCGTTATACCAAGAATTTTTAAAATAGTTTAAGCACAGAGGTGTGACATCCTCGCCTCAATAGTCGACTCACATATACCATGCTTTATTCACAATCCACTCACTACTCTAACATAGAGGTCAACAACATTACCTTTCCTTTGTGAATCATGTGCCCTAATCAAATCAAAGAGCTAGTTCCACATATAATAAAATTTAAGAACACCTAGGAACTCAAGATAGAATGAATTCACTCGCTCTCAGAAATAATATTCATATTCCACAAAAGATGCACCATAGGCTTGCCCGTAGTGTACTACTCTACTAATTGAGTTCATTCAGTCTAAGATCAAGTAGGACTTTATTTGGTTGTAATGTAGGTTGGGGGACGGGTAGGATACATTTAGATATAAGAGTGAATACACCTCCCCAAGCACTTTAATACATATAATTTAGCTTTAAACCTTAAAATTATATTAAACCAACTCCACCTTCACATCAACATTATTACCCCATACTTCTTTAAGCACAATTACATTAAGAGTCACCACATATATTTTTCTTTCACAACAATACAACTATTTATTTTCTATTTTTTTTTCTTTTCTTTTTTTTTTTCTTTTTTTTTTCAAGTGACTCTTACTTTTCAAAACATTGAACCTTTCTCCTTATTTCAATTATTCCCCTCAAAAGCCAACCTACCACCCCACACTTTAATTTTTTCCATATTTCATCACATTTCTAGTGCTTACGAGAGGTGACAAGGTTCAAATAGATGATCGATTCAAACAAAAAGGATATGGCTTGTAATGTGGTTGCCAGAGAAACAGGATTATAGGCTCAACGAGATTAACTACAATACATAACAATTAGGTGGGTAAAATATATATAGGTGGATCAACAAAGAAACGCCTATATCACTTCCAAGACTGAATAAAACTACTATTTCGCTTTGCACACACACGGGGAAAGTTCTAGACATCAAATGCAATGCACAGAATAACATACAAACCTCACACACACTTGGCACATAACTCACTCAGGATTGGATCTATCACGACACTCCAGTCAAAGCAGTTAAGCAAATCTTAAGAATTCCTGATTTAAGGTATTTATCCTGGAGTCAAAAAATTGAGCCTATGTGTCACAACAAAAGTACTGACTATTCTCAAAGCATTAGCACGCTTCGAGATATTGCTACCATTAAGCCCTCAACCATGTGATTCCTACTCCTAAAAATTAAAAACTACCTACACCCGGTTCAATTAAAAACCCTTGGAAACGAACCGTGGTCCAAAGAAAAACCAAGGGGGACTTACTACACTACCTAAAATAAAAAATATTTTTGGTATTTTCATTAGACTTACTTCCCTCAAGAGAACTGTCTAAGAGATCTATCGTCGGGAAGAGTCTTTTTTTCTAAATTTTTTTTTTCTATTTTGTTCTACCTAAAAGAAAAACTTACTAATAATAAAAACTAAAACTACTAACAAGAAAGCACACTAAACAAAACAAATCACAACAAATATGTACAACACCCTGATGCGAGGCTAGAATGCATAGTTTAACATGTAATATACCTTACATTTGAGGTGCTTTAATGATAAAAATACACTTGTTATGTGCTTAATAGAGTTTATTTTATGTGTAGGTGAATTAGAGATGGAAACGTAGCTAAAGGGATGCAAATACGTCAAAAATACGCAAAAGGAGACACCCGGGCGATAGCCGGGCGTTTTCCCCCTAACGCTAGACCCTACCTGGCATTAGGGGGTCGTTTACCCCATAAGTCCAGGCATCCCCTGGCGTTAGGGGGGAATTAGGGCCCAAAGGCCAGGCCTGCTCTGGCCTCAGGGGTGCGTTAGAGCCCAAACGCCCGGGGTCCCCAGTTTCGGCCAAATCCGAGTTTTGACGAGTTAAGTGTTTCCCGGTTGAAATAGAAGTCTCCCACATGGTTAGGGTTAGACCTAAACATATAAATAGACACCAAACAACACAACTTGAGAGGACGGAGAATATTCGGAAGGATTTCAAAGGATTCAACAAGAAAACATCATAGAAGTGACAAACATTGATTTCTACATCTAGTATTCATTACTTTGTATTTCAATTATGCAATTTATTTTAGTTTTGATTCTCAATAACATGAGTAGCTAAATTCTTTAGTCTAGGGTTTTGGTAGAACCCGTTGGGGATGAATTCATCGTAATATTAATATATTTTGGTTGACTAATCTCTTTTTGTTCAACTACGTTCTTATTATAGTTGATTGAAAGGGCCCTTGATTAACTATTCCTATTTATTATGTATCTAATTGAGAAAGAGTGCATATTTAGGTAATTGCTTGAACAACACCACTCCTGGAGTATAGACTAAAGTCATAACCGAGGGTTTAGAGGTTAGATTAGAGATAACAATACCTCGGGTGCAATCTAAAGTGAACTGTATTGCGATCTAGCTAGCATAACTTGAGAGAGTACGTTTAGTAAATTATCATAATTAATTGAGAGAGATTTATGATAGTTAGGGCGTTCATGATTGACAGATATAGCCAATTAAACTATAAGACATATCCAAGGAAGAATTCACCAACGGGGGAAACCATAACCGTAGACCCTTTATTATCATTGTTTATATTATATTGTTAGTTAATTGCTAATTTATTATTTTGTTATTAGATTTAGTAAACATCACCAATTGATATTCAAAAGTCTTGAGAAAAATGATTAAGTAACAGTTTAGTATTTTATAGACTTAATTGATACGTAAATTCCCTATCGGATCGACTTTGGGCGTAATACCCCAGATTATATTTGCAGCTCCCATTTAGTCTTTCTATAAGACATAGTTGAGCGTGATCAAAGTTTGGCACCATTGTCGGGGAATTAACGGTATTATCAAGTGAGTTGAAAGAAATACAAAATTCTGAAACATAGTCAATTTTCTTTAAAGTTTTCGTTTTCACATTGAAAGTTTAACGTTTGCTAAGTGTTGCAGGTGCATGCCTAGAAACTCATCGAGGACTGGTGAAGTAATTGAAGCCTTATCATACCCTGAGAAAGTTTTCAGGACCATCAACCGAACCAGCCGGAAAAGCAAACACCAACCACAAATTGAACAAATTGAAACAGACATGGAAGATGCACATAACCGGAATAGTCATGGGGATGACGTGGTAGACCCAGTCGCTCAAATTGGGGCAGAGGCTCCTTTATATGACTGGGCACAACCCACAGCTGAGAATTTGGCCACGATGATACTGGTTCCTCAAATACAGGTCGAGTCCTTTCAGATTACAAATAATATGCTGCACCTATTGCAGAACAAAGGGCTATTCTCAGGGTCGTACATTGAAGACCCCCGACATCATTTAAAGAACTTCCTGTCAATTTGCAAGACCCAAAGGCAGCCAAACGTCACTGCGGAGGCAATAAAACTGTTGTTGTTTCCATTCTCAGTGACTAGTGCTGCCCAGACTTGGCTTAACTCACTCCCCATCAACTCCATTACTACATGGGAGGAGTTAGTCAAGCAGTTCGTGAACAAGTTTCATCCACCCAACAAAACTGCTCAACAAATTGATGAAATCTTGAGCTTTAGACAGAAACCAGTGGAAACATTACAAGAGACATGGGAAAGATTTAAGAGTATGCTGGTTATCTGTCCACGTCATGGAATTCCTGAGAAAATGTTGGGGTAGCATTTTTACATGGGTTTGGTTGATACTGTGAAAGCAAATGTTGATGCTTCAGCTGGTAGAGCATTCCTGAGCAAATCGCGGAGAGAGAGTCAAATCTTACTTGATAAAATGGCACAAAATTCAGGATGGACAACAAGGAATTCACTAATTACTCCTGTAGTTCCTTCAGTGCCATTCGATCCATCTAATACAATTGCAGAGAACGTGGCCACCTTGATAACGCAAATGAGTATACTTACAAAGAGGGTGGAAGAATCGGGACAGAAACAGCAGGTGTACATCGTTGACACAACCAATGGGGGCTTGTGCACATCTTGGATTAGTCAACCACTTGGTAATCATTGGAATACAGAAAGCCATCACCCTCCTTACCCAAAAAATATGAATTATGTGTCAAAGTATGGAAGCCAGAGACAAGGGGGCAGAATTGGGGTCAGCAAGTCCAACCATATAGGCCACCTCACCAACAGCAAAACAATGTAAATATGGGTGTCAAGGGACCGCAAGGTAATGCAGCAACATTTCAGAGGCCACAGGGTTATAATCATATGAATCAGCAACAATCTTACCACCCTCCTCAGCAACAACAAGGGGGAAGGCAAGAAGATGGGTTTGCCAGGTTAGAAGCTATGATGCAGCAGGTAATTGGGTCAAATGCAAAAATCAGTGAGAGAGTAGATGTTCATGATGCAGCTATAAAAAAAATTGAAGTACAGTTGGGGCAAATATCTATGGCAGTGAACAACCGGCCTCCTGGAACTTTACCTACAGACACTCAGGTAAATTCTATTGACCAGGTTCCAAGGCAG
>ML355238.1:0-13710 GCA_005239505.1 Nicotiana paniculata
AAGGAACGAGTTGCCTCAACCAAATTTCATGAACCCGGACTCCGCGAGGAAAAATGGGGGGCGTGACAATGAGTTATTGCATATGCTTTATGTCATCTGAAGCCCTATGAGAAGAATTATCATGTGCACGATTTGGAGTTGGCCGCGATTGTTCTTGCTCTTAAGATCTAGAGGCATTATCTATATGGGGTGTCTTGTGAGGTTTACACTGATCATCACAGCTTGCCCCATTTATTCAAGCAAAGGTATCTCAATATGAGGCAGCGCAGGTGGCATGAGTTACTGAAGGATCATGACAACACCATCCTTTATCATATGGGTAAGGCGAATGTAGTCGCGGATGCCTTGAGCAGGAAGGAAGAGAGTATGGATAGCTTGGCATTCATTTCAGCAGAGAAGAGGCCATAGCCTTGGAAATTCAGTCCTTGGCTAACAGACTTGTGAGGTTGGATATTTCAGAGCCCATTTGAGTTCTTTCTTGCGTCCTTACCCAATCTTCACTATTGGAGCAGATCAAAGCTTAACAATTTGATGATATGCACCTGTTGGTTCTTAGAGAGACGGTACTACAGGGGTGGTGCCAAGTAGGTTTCTATTGACGAGGATGGTGTTCTGCGACTCCAAGGTCGCCTATGTGTTCCTAATGTCGATGGCCTGAGGGAGAGGATTCTAGAGGAGGCGCACAATTCTCGGTATTCTATTCATCCGGGTGCTACAAAGATGTATCGTGACCTGAAGCAACAATATTGGTGGTGGCGGATGTAAAAAAGACATAGTTGAGTATGTAGCTAGATGCCTACAATGCCAGCATGTTAAGTATGAGCACCAGAGGCTAGGGATGGCGATGGGGCGTGGCGGGGCGGGTGAGGATTTTGTTTGATGCGGGGAGAGGCGGATTTACTCTTATGCGGGTGCGGGGTGGGGCGGGTTTAATGCGGGTTCTATGCGGGACAACTTTGAATTTTAACTTTTTGAAACAAACCAATCATTTCAACTACAATTTCACATTCATTTAATTTAAATTAAAAAGCTGACTTGAATTAAATTTATCCATTTCATCATAAAATCAATCTTAATTCCAAATAATAAAGCTTAAGAAAGAATGCCGACCTTATACCAGTAGCCAAAATTGATAATCGTAAGAATAAGTTTGGCCAAAATTCCAACACGTCAGACAAGTCAATTTAATCTAAGTTAATCTAATCAAGAAATAATACTACCACAAAATTTTTTCTTTTAAAAAATTGCAAGAATCCTTTTAGCTTTTTCTCTTTTGCAAAAACTATTTTTCAACCAAACGCAATGAGAGAAAAATAGGTTCAGTTTTTCAAAATTCTATTATTAGCATTTGGTTGAATAACTGTTTTCGCAGAAAAAACTATTTTTTTCTTCTTTTCAGAAACTTTAAACTTAAGAACTCAGCAAACGATATGTAAATTAAAAATTATTGGATTGGACCATATGAATATTTTTATACAATATTAAATATTGGCTGATCCAATCAATTTTCCATGTTTATTTCTAGAAGAATTAAAAGATAGGTTATACTAATATAGAACACGTCATAGTTGTCAATAAAAATTAAAAAGGGAGCTAAAAAATTATAGGACTATTTCAAAAATTTAATTGTAACAGAAACAGATGTTAATCAAGTGGGGCGAGGCGGGGCGGGGCAGGTTGAAAACTGAAAAAATAACTATGCGGGGCGGGGCGGGTTGAAATTTTTGTGGGTTTTGCCAAACCCGCATAGCCCCNACTATACCCGACTGGAAGTGGGAACGCATCACTATGGACTTCGTAGTTGGGTTGCCGCGGACCTTGCAGAAGTTTGATGCGGTTTAGGTCATTGTAGATAGATTGACCAAGTCGACACAGTTTATTCCTGTGATGACTATGTATACTTCAGAGAGATTGGCCCAGATTTATATCTAGGGGATAGTTCGGTTTCATGGTGTGCCTATTTCCATCATTTCCGACAAAGGTCCTCAGTTTACTTCACATTTCTGGAGAGCAGTATAAAGTGAATTGGGTACCCATGTAAAGCTCAGCACAACATTTCATCCACAAACCGACGAGCAGTTGGAGCAGACAGTTCAGATATTGTAGGACATGAGCATGTGTAATTGACTTTGGAGGACAGTGGGATCTGTACTTGCCCTTGGCCGAGTTTGCTTACAACAACAGTTACCAGTCTAGCATCGAGATGGCTCCATTCGAGGCTTTATATGGTCGGCGTTGTCGTTCTCCCATTGGGTGGTTTGAGCCCGACGAGGCTAGGTTGTATGATATCGATTTGGTGAAGGATGCCTTGGAAAAGGTAAAGTTGATTCAGGAGCGACTCCGCATAGCACACTCCAGACAGAAGAGACGCGTGATTAATCATTTATGGTGGGCGAGAAGGTTCTCTTGAAAGTCTCGCCGATGAAGTGAATCATGAGGTTTGGGAAGAAGGGCAAGTTGAGCCCAAGGTTTATAGGCCCATTTGAGGTGTTGATGCGAGTTGGGAAGGTTGCTTATGAGCTTGCTTTGCCTCCCAGTTTATCATAAGTCCATCCGGTTTTCCACGTGTCGATGCTTCGGAGGTATCATCCCGACTTGTCACATGTGTTAGACTTCAACACGATTCAGTTAGATGAGAGTCTGGGTTATGAAGAGGAGCTAGTTTTCATTGTTGACAGGCAGGATCACCTGTTGAAATCCAAGAGAATCTCTATGGTAAAGGTCTAGTGGAGAGGCCAACCAGCCGAGGAGGCGACTTGGGAGTCCGAGGAGGATATGCGGAGAATATATCCTCACTTGTTCAGCACTCCAGGTATGATTCTAGACCCGTTCGAGGACGACCGTTTGTTTAAGAGGTGGAGAATGTAACGACCCGACTGGTCATTTTGCTTTCTAGAATCCTATTCCCCTAAATAAGACTCCCCATATGTGCTTTTACTATTTCATGACTTGTGGGGATGGTTAGTTTGAGATTTGGAAGGGTTCGGGTTGAAATCGGAACAATTGGTTCCTTAAGTTGGCCTTAAAAGGCTAAGTTTGACTTCGGTCAACATTTTGAGTAAACGACTTCAAAATTGGGATTTGACGGTTCCAATAGGTTCATATGAGGATTTTCGACTTGGGCGTATGCTCAGATCGGGTTTTGGATGACCTGGGAGCGTTTCGGCGCCTAATATCGAAAGTTGGTTCTTTGAAGATTTAGAAGTTCTTTAAATTTGGTTTGGAGCGGGATATGGTGATATCGAGGTCCAAAAAGAATCCTGAAACTGAGAATAGTTTCGTAATGTCCTTTAAGACTTGCACTCAAAATTTGGTGTCATTCTGATGATTTGATAGGAATCAGACGAAAGGGAGTCTTTTTGGAATATTTTGAATTCATGAGTCAATTCAGGCGTTTTGGTATCCGATTCGTAAATTTTGATGTTATTTCCGTGTTTGATCACTCGAGCCAGTTTGTATGAGCTTATTAGACTTGTGCGGGTAGTTGGTGTGGAGCCCCGAGGGCTTGGGTGAGTTTCAAACGTATGGTAGATTTGAAAACACATTAGTTTTTCTGGTGTGAGTGCTGGAGCTGCAGGTCTCGCAAATGCGAGAAATAGTTCGCATTTGCAAACCTCGTATTTGCGAGAAGAGCTTCGCAATTGCGAAGAAGCTCGACTTGGGCAGTGTTCGTATTTGCGATATTTGAGTCGCATTTGCGACCTCAGCAGTGTTTGCATTTGCGACCTCAGCAACTGAAGCCCAGGGTTTGCATTTGCGATAATTTTATCGCATTTGCGCACCCAGTGTTGCAAATGCGACATTAGAGGCCTGTGCCCAGCTCATTTAATGCACGACTTCGGTCATTTATCTCACTTTTCTTTCATATCTTGGGCGATTTTTGGAGCTTTTGGAAGAAGGTTTTCACCTAGCACTTTGAGGTAAGTAATTTCTACACAACATGAGTTAAATACAAAGATAATGGGTAGATTAACATGTAAAAATTGGTAAAAACAAGGGTTTAGATGAAACCTAGGTTTTGGGTAAAATTGAGATATGACCACGAAAATAATTATGGAATTTGATAACAATCACACATTCGTGTTCCTAAGGTTATGGGTAACAACTTTCTTCGAAAATTTCCGGAATCCGGGCACGTGGGCCTATGGGAGAATTTTAATAACCTTGCATTAGGGTTGGGTAACCTCTTAAATAGTTGGAATACGAACTTTTGAGTATGTATTGATTAGTTTATATACTATTTGATTAGTTTGGATTGATTCGGCATCGAATTGAGGGTGCGAGCACATTCTTGGACCGAAAAGTAGGCCTTGAGACGAAGTAAGTTTCTTTTCTAACCTTGTAAGAGGGAATTAACTCCATAGGTGAACTTAAATCAAAATGTGATTCTATTTGTGGGGGCTAAGCATGCACGACATGACGAGAGTCCGTGCGTAGCTACTATTAATGCTTATGTCCAGGTAGATTTAGGCTTACATCATGCTTTGTTGATATCGTTGCTTGTTTAAATTTATTAATTGTTGGATTGAAGCGCAAGTTGAGGGTCCCAAATCTTATTTTAAAGTTCCAAGTTGAATTTCTTAACATATTTGAAAGGCATTGAGAAATATTATGATAAATTGAGAAAAATCCATATTCAACCGCTTCGCAACTATATTCCGCAAGCGGGTTAAATTTCCACTACTCTCATGGGAGCGAGTCGTTCGCCTCAGCAGGAATTACAGATATATTATATGGTTTGGGGCGTTCGACCCTTGGCAATGCACAATATATTATTATATATATTTGGATCGGGTCGTACGTCCTCGACATGACTCGTGCATAAAAATATCGAAATCCTTTTATTATTTAATATTATTTCAGTGACTTGAAAGGAGGAAAGGAATGGATGAGAGTAATGAATTGATTCTTACTTGAGAGAGGGCTTGTTTACTTACTTCTTCCTTTGAGTTCTATTATCATTGTGTAAATCCAAGTTTACTTAGAACTTTATATTATTATATTGTTGGCCTGTAGTGAGTGTCTGAGTCAAATCCTCGTCACTACTTCTTCGAGGTTAGACTAGATACTTACTGGGTACATTTTGTTTATGTACTCACGCAACACTTCTGCACTTGATTGTGCAGGATTTGAGGCAGGTGCATCTAGTTACCAGTCCGGCGCGCACGCTTGACTTGTACTTAGAGACTTCACGATGAGCTGCTTTCTGAGCCGTTCTGCAGCTTTCCTTTTTATTCATTTCTTCTATTTCTTTTTCAGATAGTAGACTAGTATTCTTTTGTATATTCTACTAGATTGCCCACATACTTGTGACAGCAGGTCTTGGCATGCACACTAGTAGAGTTATTTGTTTTGGATTTATTGTTATGACTCCGATTGCACTCTATTGATTTTGTTTAATTACTTTATAGCTGTGAATTTGCTAAAACTTTTATTAATGAAGGACGTTATTCACTTAGCAAACACATTAACAGTGGAAACAACTAGACTAATCAGTGTTGGCTTGCCTAGCATTGGCATTAGGCGCCATCACGGCCTATAATAAAAGTGGGTCGTGACCACATGGTATCAGAGCACTAGGTTCACACAGGTCTCACAAGTTATGGGCAGGCCTAATAGAGTCTTGCGGATCGGTGCAGAGACGTCTGTGCTTATCTTCGAGAGGCTATAGGGCATTAGGAAACTACTTTTTATTCATCTCCGATCGTGCAGTTGATGGTATGCTAAGTTTCTTCTCTTACTCTCTCACGGATGGTGAGAACGAGTGCGGTAGATGTTCCAGACCCGGGAGAAGATGCTCCCCACATTGCGAGAGGCCAAGGTAGAGGTCGGGGGAGGGAACCGGCCCGAGTTAGGGGGCGAGGACATCCCAGAGTTTCCCCAGTTGTACCACCATCGAATCTAGTGGAAGATCTCATTGTTGAGGAGTAGGGAGAGGTGCCGGCAGTAGAGCTAGCTTTGGTAGATTTCGTGTCAGCACCGGGCTTTCAGGAGGTCATGGTCCGTATGCTGCAGTTCATGGATTCTGAGTATACTAAAATTTTTCCCAAGTTATCTTGTAGCCCGATACAACTGAAAATTATCTGGAACATTGATTAAGATAAATCACAGAGATAAAATCACCCCTTGCAAATAACGACAAGTCATCTGCAAAACACAAGTGTGTCACCCCCAGTTTACAACATCTAGGATGATACTTAAAAATTATAAGTTATGTAGATTTTGCTTTGATAATTTAACGAACTTTATAAGAGAATAAGATAGGGAACCTGATATAATTGGTTCCTCCTCGTTCAAAGAAACAAGTCAAATGTATGGTACAAGTCTCAATGAAATCAGATAAGGGAACAACAGAGGGAACATATAGAGATTAGTTCCTTCGGTCACAGTACAAGTCAACTCTAACAGCTGTTAAAGTTGTTGCACGGCACACACAACAGTACATCAACATTGTTGAAGCATGTTGTGTACCGGACATTCCCTCATCATCTTTGATGACCTCACTTATATATTACCAACATGAGGCAAGGGATTCCATACACTTGCAAAAGCTAATATTCATTACTCTCAAGTGTGCAGCCGTCTTCATTCACCTAAAGGTATTGAAGAACAAAACGTCAACATAACAAAGGACCAGATCCCAACATTGATTACATTATGTGTACTTTAGTATTGTTGTGTCTTTGTTCATGTTATTCATTTGTAATTCCTACTCAGATTTTTACAAGTATTTCGTAGGACATCTTGTAAACTATAAATTGTGTGATTGTTTTGACTAGAATTAGTCAAGTGGTTAGCTTTGTAATAGATTTTTTACAATGAGGCTCGCAATATAGTTATTGTGAGTAGGTGATAGATTAAGAGTTTAATTCCTAGATTACAATAAGTTGTAATCTAAAGTTTGCTCAGTTAGTGAAGTTGAAATCATATTGGTGTAGGTCGCGATTTTTAATCCCGTGAGCTGGGAGTTTTTCACGTAAATATCATTGTGTTTTTTACTAATTGCTATGTTCTGTGGGAACTGATAGAGAACCGGGTTCTCTATATAGCTTGGTGGATCCTTATTTTACATCAATTGGTATAGAGCAGGTTCTTTCTATAAGGTTAACACCTAGAAAGGATCAAGATGGCTGCTCCACCAAACTTTGAAGAAGGACAATCTACCTACAAACCACCAAGATTCAATGGCCAATACTATGGCTGGTAGAGGACAAGAATGCATGATCTTATCATGGCAGAAGATTCAGAGCTCTGGGATGTTATCTGTGATAGACCTTTTGTCCCCATGAAGACCATTGGCGAGGGGACAATTACATTTCCAAAGAAGAGGAAGGAATATAATGATGCTGACAGAAGGCCATCGAGAAAAAATTCGAGCAAAGAAGTTCCTTGTTTGTGGCATTGGACCAGACGAGTACAACCGCATCTCATCCAGTCAATATGCAAAGGAGATATGGGAGAATCTCTAAACTACACAAAGAACCAATCAAGTCAAGTAGTCAAATATTGACATACTTACTACTGAGTATAAACTCTTCAAGATGACGAAGGATGAGTGTATTTAGGACATGAATACTCGATTTACCTCCATCATCAATGAGCTTCACTCCCTTGGAGAAATTATCCCAAGAAACAAACTGGTCAGAAAAATACTCAGTGTATTACCGAGTTCCTGGGAGAGAAAAATCAATGCTAAGCCAAAGATATGCAGAAGTTGACGATTGACAAAATCATTAGAAATATGAAAACCTATGAGATGAAAAAGAAGAAGGATCATAAAAGAAGAAGAACCTGGTCTTCAAGGCTAACAACAATGACTCAAGTAGTGATGATGCTGATATGGCTTATCTTACTCGGAGATTCCAGAAAATGGTTCATAGAAATAGAGGCATTCCCAAGAAGGGAAGCTCTAGTAGAAACACAAAAGGATACGATTGCTGTCACAAGTGCGGAAGACATTTCATCAAAGATTGTCCTCTTCAAAAGCAGCACCATTACAAACACAATGCATACAAGACGGTTAAGAGGAACCCGGTCCTTGACAGGAAGTTCAAGAGAATAGATGTAGCTGATAATATTGTGAAGCAAGATATGGTTGCTTGGGGAGATTCTTTTAGTGAATTTGAGGGTGATGATGAACAGGGAGACACCTCCATGATTGTCGTTGAAAGTGAAGCTGCAGCATATGAATCCATATTTGCACTGATGGCACAATCAGATGAGGCTGAAGAAAATGATGAGGATGAGGTAAATTTTCTAGACGTTCAAAGAAATTTGAAGTCTTATTCCCGAAAGAAACTGGTATCTTTAGCTAATGTTTTAATTGATGCTTATCACAATGTCATTAATGACAAAAATGCTTTAATTGAGGAAATCAGTGAGATAAAGATGATTTGGTGGTTGTAGTTGTTGATCTGAAGGAAACAGTGAAGGAAATAAAGAAATAAAATATCCTCTTAAAAATCAATGGAAATGCATGAACTCCTCTAAAGTAAAGGAAGTGTCAAGTGAGGCACGTCTTAAGCTTGAAAATGAACTCAAAAATGTAAAATTGAGTCTTGATGCTGAACTTGAAAAAAAATAGACATCTTCAAAAAGATTTAATCAGGGTTAAAAATGATTTATATAAATCTCTAAAGTGGACCTGGTCCTTTGATACATTCACTTCCATGTACATAAGTAATGGGGGAACAGGCAAGGAATTGGGTTCCACAAGGAAAAATCCCCCTATGACCCACATAGCAAGTATGTTACTGTGCCTGATAACTGGCTTTGCATTCACTGTGCTAAAACTGGTCATTTCAAAGATTCCTGTAAAGAAAAGTTTTAGTCCCAACAGAAAAATAAAGTTTTTGTTGAAAAAGTATCTACTGCGTGATTGTCTGAAAAATAAATCTGTGATGCCTACATGGACAAAAAGAAGTCTCATTGGCCCTTTCCCTCATTACAAGGGATCCAAACTTGTTTGGGTTCCTAAGTCTAATATTTGATTCTCTTGTGCAGGAAGTAGTGAAGAAAAGCAATAAAAAATGGTACATGGATAGTGGTTACTTTAAACACATGACTGGAAGAATGAATGATTTTCTTTCACTCAAGGTCCTGCAAGGTGGGAGTATGTCCTTTGAAAATGGCCAAAAAGGGATACATTCTAGGAGTTGGAAAGATTGGGAAAACACTCTCTCACTCAATTAAAAATGTGTATTATGTGAATGTCTCGAAATATAGCTTGCTGAGTGTCTCTCAAATATGCGACAAAGGAAACAAAGTGGAGTTCTTGTCGAATTCTTGCACTGTCACCAATCTTATAACTGGTGAAGTGGTTCTGATTGCATAAAGGTTCAAAAATATTTATGTTGCAGATTTTGATTATCTGAATGGTGGTGAGCATGCCTGAGTGACATTGATGATGATGTTGAATTATGGCACAGAAGATTGGGGAATGCAAGCTTTTCTCTGTTGAACAAATTGGTCAAGAAAGACCTGGTTCGTGGGTTGCCAAAGTCAAACTTCAAAGATCAAAAGGTGTGTGATGCATGTGTTAAAGGTAAGCAAGTTAGGTCCTCATTCAAAATAAAGAAGGAAGTGAGCACCTTGAATCCATTGGATCTTCTTCATATGGATCTGTGCGGACCTATGAGGATGCCTAGCAGATGAGGAAAGGATTACATCTTCGTTATTATTGATGACTATTCCAGATTCACATGGACCTTATTTCTCAGAACCAAGGATGAAACCTTTCCAGTCTTTGATGCTTTTGTGAGGCAGATTTAAGTGAAGATGGGCCATAATGTTGTGAGCATTAGATCTTATCACAACACCGTGTTTGACAATGCAAAATTCGATGATTCTATGCTGAAAATGGTATAAGTAATAATTTTTCTGCTCCTAGAACACCCCCAACAAAATGGTGTTATGGAGAGGAAAACTAGAACTCTTGACGATATGGCAAAGACAATGCTGATTGACAGTGGTGTACCAAAGAGTTTCTGGGTTGAAGCAGTAAACACTGCTTGTTATTTGATTAACAGGTGCATGATCATGTCCTTGCTTAACAAGACCCCATATTAATTGCTTTATGGAGAAAACCAAAGTTGGATTACTTGAGAGCATTTGGATGCACATGTTTCGTTTTCAATAATGGTAAGGAAGCATTGGGAAAATTTGATTCTCAAGGTGATGAAGGAATCTTCCTTGGCTACTCTTCACAAAGTAAAGCATTCAAGGTCTACAACAAAAGGACTCAATCTGTAGAGGAAAGTATACACGTGATCTTTGATGAATCTCACCACTCAAGTAGGAAATATTCACATTATAAGGAAGATCAATATGGAGATTACTCAAAGGTCCCTGGAGAGCTTATTGATATGGAAAACAAGAAGGCAGATCTAATGAATCAAGTTAAGGAGACTAGTGAAGAAGATGCAGCAGAACTTCCAGCTGATTTGGAGAAACCTGGCTCCTCCACCACAACAACTGAAGCTGACAATAGAGTTGTTGATGCTATATTAGGCACTCCTGATGCAGAACAAAGAAGTTGTATTCATACTTCCAATGATGCCAATGATGGGTCACATATTCTGGAACCTGGTACCAATCATCCTGAAGCCCATGTGTCTAACTGGAAGTACAAGAGCTCACATCCTCTTCAAAATGTAATCACTCCCTTGGATTCCAATATTCATACTATATACAAGGCAAGAAACATGTTTATTTTCTCAGCTTTCTTGTCTCAAATTGAGCCGAAAAGTATCAAGGAAGCATTGAAAGATGTTGACTAGATTACTTCTATGCAAGAGGAGATCCATCAATTTTGAGAGGAACACAGTGTGGCACCTGGTTCCTCGACCCCCAAGATAGAACAATTAGTGGAACTAGGTGTGTGTTCAGAAACAAGCTTGATGAGTTTGGCAATACAAAAGGAAATAAATCCAGGTTGGTGGTCCAAGACTATAATCAAGAAGAAGGATCTGACTACGATGAAACTTTTGCTCAAGTGGCAAGAATGGAAGCCATCATAATTCTCATTTCTTTGCATCTCATATGGAATTCAAATTGTTCCTTATGGATGTTAAGAGTGCATTTCTGAATGGATATTTGAAGGAATAAATTTCTTTCAAACAACCATCTGGTTTTGAATGCCATGAACCTCCTGAACATGTCTTCAAGTTTGACATGAATTGAAGCAGGCCCCTAGTGCATGGGATGAAAGATTGTCCAGGTTCCTTATGGAGAATGGCTTCACTAGAGGGAAAATTGAAAACACTATTTTTTCTGAAGAAACAAGGGAGGAACCTGCTAATTGTGAAAGACTAAGTTGATGACATCATCTTTGGTGCAACAAATAATTCTCTATGTGAGGAGTTTGCAAAGCTTATGGGGTACAAAGAAACAAAACTATGTGGCCCTCTCTACTGCGGAAGCTGAATATGTGGCAGTTGCCACCTGATATAGTTAACTGTTGTAGATCAAGCAACAACTAGAAAATTTTGGGGTATTCTCTAATTGTTTGACACTTTTATGTGACAACACAAGTCCTCTTAACAAGGAAAAGAACACGGCTCAGCATAAGAGGACAAAGCATATTGATGTGCGACATCATTTCCTAAGGGACAATGTTGAAAAAGGACTCATATATATGAAGTTTTACAATATAGAGGACCAGGTAGCAGATATCTTCACCAAATCACTGAGAAGTGAGCATTATGAAAGAAACCGTCTAGAGTTGGGTTTGATCAAGCTGAACTGAGAACCTGGTCCCTCGATGATTTCATATGAAAGAATGGTGAGGTGAATTGCTAAAAAGTATTTTCTAGCAACTTCTAACTCAATTCTCTACCGTTACAAACAAACACGTATGCCAACTACAAGACAAACAAGTAGCTAATGACATTACATATTTTTGGAAGGATGATTCTCTTATTTTCAAAATTTGTCAGGGAACCTGATTCCCATGACTTAGGTTAGTAGTTTCTCTTACATTCATATGCATTTTTGAACTTCTAGTGTGCCACGTCATTAATTGCCTCCGCCTTTTCCCACATCTCTTAAACCCAAACGACTCATCTGTTACAAATCGATCCCTCTACCCATTTCATTAATCATGTCTAATTGTAATTGGTGCCCCTTTTACCTCTAAATACCCCAAAAAGGTATTCTCTCTCTCTCCCAACTGTCTACATCAAACACCCCTCTTCTCCGAAAACCCTCTTCTTGTGTTTTCACTCTCTAAAAATCGACTATGTCTTCACCATAATCTGAGTCTCCAAAATCCACTATCAGATTCCTTGTTGTATCTTCGTCTCATTAAGCACAGCCATCTAGATCAGAGCCCCAACCTTCACCCACTAAATCCCCAATTCCAACCAACCACCATTCATAGTCTCATGTCCTACACCGTCTAGTTTCTGGTTCCATCGCACCTGAAAAAGCCAAAATCCCAAAAAATTTGTTGCCTCTCCCTCACCGTCTTCTATGACAGAGAAAGTGGAATCAGAAAGACCTATGTCTACTGCTCGCTTTCTCCAACTGCTCAGGGTTTTATCTGAATGTTTTGTCATCATCACGCAATGCTCCACCCTCCAATGAGGATTGTTGTGCAATCCTCATTGGCTCCCTTTTTCCTTAGGGTTGCTCAACATGTTACTTTTTTCGTCTTCCTTTCATAGCACAAGTATAGGTTACTTGTTTGTACATTTCAGGTTTCTAGTCATATGCCACTTTCTGCTGAAATTTCCTTCCATATGTGATAAGTTATGCGAGTATGATTTTGATGGTTTGTCAAACTTCATGAAAGTACCAAATACGAACTTGATACAACCAGTTCCCTTGTGCCCTTTGCAATACCCTTTTTTTTATTTAATTCTTAGAGAAAACAAATGAGGGAACATCATAGGGAATAGATAGGATCAGTTCCTCAGGTCATCGGGCAAGTCAACTCTACAGGTGTTAAAGTTGTTGCACTGTACTTGCAACAGTACAGTAGCACAACTGCAGCTAAATCGAAAATGCCCTTGTAACTACCCTAATAATCTCACATATATCACCTTATATTACAAGGTTTTGACCTAACACTTGAAATTACAAAACACATATTCTTTCAAGTGTGCAACTGCCTCTGTTTCCCTCAGTTGCATTGAAGAACAAATGTCACGACCCAAAAATTTACTAGTCGTGATGGCACCTAATCCGACCTGTTAGGTAAGCCAACTAATAGTCAATACAATCCAAATGAGATTTATATGAAAACAAAGAAGAATTATCTAAACATTTATATATTAACCCAAGAATGGGTAGTTAGAATCATGAGCTTCTACGAATTTGAAATTTACAAATCTGGTACAAATAAAAACACGATCTGATTGAAAGTTATATAGACAGATTAGCAAAATATAAATCTACCAAGTACAAGTGGCTGCTATATTCCGGAATGCACGAACATCTTCAGAGTCAGCTCCCGACATCACCAGCGGCTTCGCTACAAAACCTGCACGCAAGGTGTAGAAGTGTAGTATGAGTACAACCGACCCCATGTACCCAGTAAGTATCTTGCCTAACCTCGTCGAAGCAGTGACGAGGCTTTTAAGTTAAAAGATAGTCACTGATAAGAATGTACCGTAAACTAGCATTAGAATTATACTACAATGTAACAAAAAAGAGTACCCGAAAGGAATATGCAAAGCAGTAACTGAGTACTAGAAGATATCACAACTC